>JANHGB010022669.1:0-56366 GCA_026283785.1 Coracopsis vasa
GACTTGTTCCAACAGTTCCATGTCCTTTTTATGTTGAGGACACCAGAACTGCACACAATACTCCAAGTAAGGTCTCAAGAGAACAGAGTAGAGGGGCAGGATCACCTCCTTTGACCTGCTGGTCACGCTCCTTTTGATGCAGCTCAGGATATGGTTGGCTTTCTGGGCTGCGAGCGCACACTGAAGCTGGCTCATGTTAAGTTTCTCATCAACCAACACCCCAAGTCCTTCTCCGCAGGTAGAATCCTAGAATGGTTTGGGTTGGAAGGGACCTTATTGCTGATCCAGTTCCAACCCCCTGCCATGGTCAGGGGCACCTTCCACTACACCAGGTTGCTCAAAGCCCCATCCAGCCTGGTCTTGAACACTTCCAGGGATGGGGCAGCTACAACATCTCTGGACTGCCTCTGCCAGTGTCTCACCACCCTCACAGTGAAGAATTTTTGCACACATTTTGCTGTCAGTGCTCCCATCCCTTGAGCGTCATACAGGACTTCTTCACCACCACTTCAGAGCAGTGCCTGCACCTTAGGTTGAAAACTTCAGTCTGAATGCAGAAATCAAGTCATAGTAGGGGCAGCTGGAAGTGAAACAGAGGGAGTTCTCTTCATTTCCATTTAAAGTGGTCTTTTGACATAATTTTATCTCCTCAATGGTGTGTTGCAGACCTGACAGAAATGGCAACGTTGGACTATTATTTCTGTTGGTTTCAGTGTAATACTACCTTTCCCTGTTTCACAGGTAAAAGAGACCAACTGATCTGTAGCATATTATGTGTACCATGATGCCACCAATACTCATTTGGTAAGGATTCCTTAGCTTCATTTTTATGAGATGTTACTGATTTTACTTGATTGATTAGATCCATTCATTGTGGAGCCAGAGCAACCCTCAAGCATCTCCTCAAGGCTTAAATATGTTCTTTGCTCCTGAGCAGCAGCATTTGTAGCCTCTCTTAAATCCCATTCTTCAAATAAATTTTGTAACCAAGGTGAAAAGGATCTACTGTAAGTAGAAAATTTCCTTGCTAAGCAGCAGAGAATGTTACCGGTCTCTGGTGTATTTCTGAGGCGCATCTGTGTCTGTGATCTGTCCCTAGGTTATATACATTCTGAACTGAAACACTCATTTTGGGTCACAGTAATATGCTTATGGACCATGTAAAAACAGAACAAATACTAAAATTTTTGCAAACCTTATACCACAAATGAATACATGCAGAAGAATGGAAAAATACAAGCTCTTTATAGAAGTAAGCATCTGGATAAAACATCTCTAAGAGAAAATGTATCTGAAGGATGGATTTTTAGATGAAACACAGAAGACCCACTACATAAGTAAATGTTGGTAGGTTGTTGGAGGTTGCAGCCATGGGTGGAAGGATGATCTTCTGATCTGTGGCTCCCAAGGCTCTTAACTATAATCTGTGATAGTACCAGTGTGACACCGGCGTGAAATATGGCACTGCAATAGGCAGCATAACCAAGGTTACTTATACTGACTGCATCATGTGGCTTCCTTTCCCTTCCTTTCCCTGTGATGACTGGTGTCCTGGGTTCAGCAGTAGCAGTCATTTGTCTCCTTCTTAGTAGCTGGTGCACTGCTGTGTTTTTGACTTTCAGCCTGGGAACAATGCTGATAACACCAATGTTTTCAGTTGTTGCTCAGTAGTGTTTACTCTGACCAAGGACTTTCTGAGTTCTCATGCTCTGCCAGGGAGGAGGGAAAGCCAGGAGGAAGTAGAGACAGGACACCTGACCCAAACTAACCAAAGAGGTATTCCATACCACAGCACATCTTGTCCAGTATATAAACTGAGGGCAGTTACCTGGAAGGGCTAGATCACTGCTCGGGTCAGGCTGGGTATCGGTCGGCAGGTGGTGAGCGGTTGTATTCTCTTCTGTTGCTATTTCCCTTATCATTGTTATTATTGGTGGTAGCAGTAGTGGGTTTGTGTTATACCTTAGTTACTGGGCTGTTCTTATCTCAACCTGTGGGAGTTACATTCTTTCGATTCTCCTCTCCATCCCTCCAGGAGCTGGGGGAGGAAGGTGGGAGAGTGAGCGAGCAGCTGCATGGTTTCTGGGTTGCCGGCTGGGCTTAAACCATGACAACCGGCAAATTAACTGAATTAACTCCAAGGTAAGGTAAGTAAGGTAATTAACTCCAATATCATGACTGCATTAAACCCTGGGAGGTCTCATTGAGCACAGTATTCATTGTGTGCTGGTCACAACCCTACAGCAGATTGTACTATATGGAGCCATAGAAGGGGTTTTGGGAGAGAGGGAGAAAGATAGTCAACAGGGCTGTTTTGGTAGGAGGTATGATGAGATGAGTGGGAACATCTTTTGACCACAGGACTTGCCGTATCAGGTAAGCTGACATTCAGTGGCAAAAGAAGTGTAATGGTCAGAAAGGAAGCTATGGGACTTATATGAAGATCTTAGATGATCCAGTTCTAACTTGAAGGAAAACTAAATGAGGCAAGTACATGTTGCAATTATTACTTAATCTGTCTCTCTGTACTATTCGCATAAATGTAGTGAAGATCCACTCATTTTGGAATCTGAGAAGCCTGCATGTATTATTTGCTATGTATGTCACATGTCTATTAGGATATGGACTTATATCTTTGAAAACCTGGGAAAACCTTCAGTTTAAGCTATTATAGCTAAAGCTGCATCTGTACTTACCTGCAGATGTATTGCAGTTCTCATCTGGTCATTTCGCCTGTGGGAACCAGAGTGGAGGAGAGAGGCCAGTTCATAGTTGGTTCTGACTGTAGTTCAAGTACCTGCACTCAAAGTGTACTTCTATGTTGGTCACAGAGGTAGAAGCATGGATAATCTTCAGGGCTAAACCGTTTTATTGTGAAGTCCCAGCTCTTTGGTGTTAGTAAGTGAAGGAGCTGGTTCCAAGACTTATGTGCAAAGATCTCGAATCTGCATCAGTCTTCTTGCTCCCTCTCTGACTTGGGAAGCTCACTCATGGTGTGTAGGCAAATCAGTCATGTCTACCTGAGTAGTATTCAGTTCTGATGAGCTCTGCCAGCACAGTGGCATTCAGTGTGGGCTTCTTTCCAAGTGCCAGGGTTTTGGTGCAGCACAGGATGGAGCAGTAGCTCCCCTGGGTGAAAACAGTGTGGAGGAGAAAAGCTGAAATTAAGTCACAGTAGTAGAAATGAACTATTAATAATTATGTGTATAAATTTATTAAGTAATTTTATCAACCTCGCCCCTCCCCTTGAGTCTGTGTTTTAAATTGTGAAAGCTCTTGCAAGACGCTCTCAGCTCTGAAGTGTGCCCTAAAGTTGGTTTGGGCTTTTTTTTGCAGCTGTTCAGGTGGCAATGGAGTGTCAGGAGTGTCACATTAGGTATATGTGTGGATATTTAATAGCATTCATGAGCTTCTGTGATGATACAAGGCTTTGTTGAAGCTCTCTGACTATAACAGATCTCAAATAAGTGATTGCTTTGAATAAATTATCTATGCTATTGTTTTCCCACAGCAAACAGAACAGAGCCATTTTTAAACAGGCTGGATAAAGATGACACAGAATTTGATGTGTGAAAGGAAAGGACAATTTTGATTGATTTTTCCCTGATATTTTCTGAACACTTCTCATTTTTTTATTATTATTATTTATTGTTACTATTGCATGGTTCTTTCAGCTCAAGAGCAGACAAAGCTTTGGAAAGTGTTGCCTCCCACTAATAAACACAGTGAGTAGCCCACAGTTATTCTCTTAATGTTTTGAGCAAGGAGTGTCTTACATGTCTACAAAAGTGGCAGAGCTTGAGAAAACTTTGATATGGCATTTCTCCAAGCCACAGTTGAAGAGAGCTGTGCTTTTGTTTCTTAGACTTCAGATGCTAATTGCAGCAAGATACTTGTCTAGTGCATTAGTGAAAGCCTTCAATAAGATAAAGGTGCTTCATCAGCCAATATTCACGGTTCATCAAATGAGCTGAAGCCTCAGTTTTTTACTGGGAAACATGGTGCTGTCTTCCTTATGAGCCATTGTCGTGGATTCATGACCTCTTATGGTCATTACAGATCCCACATCAAATTTTTTGAAGAGGTTCTGTCAATCCAGTTCAGATGATAGCAGTACAGATGATAGCAGCCTTACTCCTGAAACTCTCACCACAGTTTCAGCCAGATGCAGCATTTTTGCTGTCTTAGGTTGTGGTTTACAGAACATTTACAGGATATTTCACTTCAGAGCAAGCAGAAGAGCAGTAGTGAATAGGGCAGCATACCTGAGCAAGGACTGATGTACATGCATGCCCTCGGAGGAACAGCCTTCAGAAGGACTGTGATATACAAGACACTTTCTTATCCAAATAGAATGATGTGTCAGGGCATTTCACAAGCCGCTCTACCCTCAGTGTAGCACATCTATTTTCTGCCTGCTTGCCACCACCCCTCTGCTCTCAGGGCTGCCTGTAACCCCAGCTGCCTGCAGTGTGGAGAGGCATGACTCAGGCCAAGAGGGAGATTTCAGGCAGCTTCTATCTAGCAGACACCCTGTTCTTCCCTACAGCATCCCTCATCACACAGCTCCTGTTTAAGCCCCAACTGAAACCAGATGGTGGTGAATACGCTGCTGCTGATGATGCCTTGAAGCAGAGGGCAGTCTGAAGCCTGTAGCCTCTCCTCTCCCTCTACTCTGAGGGAACATCCCCTGTGGCACTGGAGTCCCTGGGCACTGCTGCTGGTGCAGGAGGACGTGGCGTTACTTGGGGAAGGGAAATGTCTGAGGCTGAAAAGAATCCACACTCATGTACTGAGTCCTTAATTAATAAACTGCTTTGAGACTGGAAAGGTGCTACTTAATAGGGCACATAACAAATAAAAGACATTTGTTTTCTAAAGCCTTTTGTTTTAAAGAGCAGTGTCAGCTAAAATGTATGTATTTTTAAATTTAGCTTTTATACTACATCAATTCCAGAGCCAGACACATTTTCCCTGTGGTAATATTACTAAAGTAATTCTCAGCTGAGCCCTCAGCCTTATTTTGTGTCTCATCACTCTTTAATAACTGGAAACATACCACAGATATTAGGCATGTACTGGAAATGAAGAATTACAAAAAAACTGTTGTCTCATCCTTGAGAATGGCAAAGTATTTTGCTGTCAAGAACATCAGCCACAGATTGTCTTTTGGAGTAATTTACAACCAAAAGGTTCTCTCAGTTTTACTGCTCAACCTTCCCTTTAAAAGCCTCAGAATGCTTGCATTATGTTCATTGGTGGATTCTGATTTTTTTTTTTTTTTTTAATTACAGCAATTAAAAACAAGGCCAGAATTTTCATTAGGAATTTTCATTGGGTGGAGGAAACCACAGTCTGGATGGCATGAGAAGAAGAGATGCTGTTTGCTCCCTGTTTTGTTACTCCAATCCTATGCCATGCTGGGCAGTGCGATGAGTGAGTGCCCTGTCTAAAATGGTTTTGGCTTACTGAAATGCCCATCACTGCTTCATTTTCTTTTCAGAAATATTACTGCCCATTACTGAATGTTACCGTGAGAAGGAAATGCCATCTTGTGGTCGGATTTTCATCGCACAGGCCTGAGCTTGCTTTGCTGAGGAAACTAGTTCAATTATCTCTCCACCTTGGGAATGCAAAATAACTAACCCAGCATTTTCAGATTTCATTATAAACCCAAGTCCTCTACTAAGACCTGCAGGCTTTTACAGTAAAAACTGGACAGTTTCAAAGTAAACTTGTCTGCTATTAATCATAACCTAGAAATTGGCATTTGGAGATAATAATTTTTTAAGTTATCAAAACAAAATGCTGATATGTGAAATTAGTTTTTTCCAAAGTAAAGCAAGCACAGTTTTGCAAAGTGTAATGATTTTGTGCAGCCACTTGGAAAAAAGTGGTGTGAGCATTATTCAGTAGAAAGCTTATGTTTTCCATAATTTAGAGTGATATAAATAGCTGTTAGGACTACCTCGTATTTTCCACATTTGCTCTCTTCTCAACCTCAGGTACAAAGCTGAGTAATAAGAATACCAAAATGCAAAATCTGCTGGAGTACAGACTTTGGGAGCACTTAAATGTAGATTTTTGTCCAGTTGGCTATTCAAGAATTACCTATGAAGTTAAGATAGAATCTATTGCTTTTGATATGCTGTTCCCAATGCTCTGGTATGTTTGTGCAGCGTAAAGATCCACTCCCTTACTGCAGCCTCTTCAGTAAATGAAGGAAAAGCCAAGGGTATGATTGCAGTAATCTTTTAGCAATAGAGGATAACTGCCGTCAGGGTTTCTTCACTAGGACTGTACTATGAGCTCTGGTACAGGGAACATTATAGGCAGAGCAATAGAGCCCTAATTATGTCAGAGACAACTCCAGCCTCTGGAACAGCTGAGGAATGAAAGTAATAAAATGGATGTGAAACTGCTTTACCTCCCACTCCTTTTGGGCTATGAGTTCAGTCCAGCTTGGTTTTAAAAAACAGTCAAAAAAAAGCATCTGTTGGATGTGCTCTCTGGGTACAGCACTGTCTGCATACAGACACTGTCTGTATCAGTGCTGCATGGACTCATGGGCATGCTGACCCTGTCCATGTGTCTATCCTCATAAATGAAACATGCCCAGAAACTTCCTTGTCCAACAGGACAGCCCCTGTCCAAGCCAGTTCACCTGCTGGGTTGCAGATGGAGGCAGCTGTAGGCACACCACCCGCTAGCAATGGACACCCTGCTGCCTTAACCGCCAGCCTGCCTGGAAGCTGTTCTTGGGGAGCACTAGCTCAGCCAAAAGGGGGGTCAAGGCAGTTTAGGGTAGATACTTATGGTCGTGTGCTCAGGAACCTGCCTGCATTGACTAGGATGGACAAGCATCAAGTAGCAGAAGTACTATGCATGCAGTCAGGAGAGGAACAGAGTGACATGGACTGTTACAGGCTATTTATTTGTTATTTATTTATTTATTGTTATTGATGCACATTGACCAGCAAAAGAAAAGAACCCCACACCTGAGGAGCTTGCCAAATGAGATAGGGGAGGAAAGCAAAGGCTCAGTGGTGGGAAATGCCTGGCCAAAGCTTCCAAGCCAGCCTACGGCATCTCTGTGACCAAAACCACCTGCAGTAAGGGGAATCTGCAGCCGGGTCCCAGTGGTGCTACTGGCCCGGTCGACACCCAGCCTCACACCCTGGCCAAGAAGATGGGAGGTCTGTCTGTCTCCATGCTGTGTCCAACTCTGTGCTGGAAAGCAGAGGAGCAGAGTGCTCTCCCAGGCCAGCCATCAAATTGCTCCAGATGACATGCTGCTGCGTCTTAACTGGTGTAGATTTGTGGGGGCACGTAAAGGAGTAAAGATGCGAGTGTAAGCACTGAAAAGAGACTCTTTACCATTGCCAAATGATTATTTTTTTTTTTGGCAGTAAAGAGGCTTTTATTCTCACTGCATCGCAATGAGGGCTTCAAAGCCCGTTTAAGTGCCTGTTTGCCTTTCTGTTTACTCTGCATTGCAGCTGGCATGCCCAAGAAAAACAGCTTGCTCTGAATGCACACTAAGGCTTGGCCAGTGTGCGTGTAAAAGCAGAAGTGATGTGCAACCATTTCAGAGCCAGCAGGCACTGGGATCAGAGAAGAAAACAAAGGGCGCAATGGTATTCCCATCCTTCCAGGTGCTTCTTCACCCATGTCAGCCAAGGCACGGCCATCATCGCTGTGGGCTCCTCAAATATGCAGCATTGAAAGGGATGGAGCTAAATGCAAACCACCAGAGCAGTGACCTGTTTCTGCATGGTACTTCTGTCTACAAAGATAGAACTTCTCTACATGCACATATTTATTTTGAAATTTTGATCAAAAAGGCAAGAAATTCTGTACTTGATGTTGGTTCTTTTCTCTCTGACCCCATTTTATTTTATTTTTTTTAATCAGCTGCTACACTGATTGACACTAGGAAGAAAAAGTGAGAGAAACACCATTTTTCTTTGTTTGAAAGTGATCCATTTCTCTCCTACCTGTATCTGCCAAATTTGACAAGTAGTAAATAGAGCAGCACCGCATCCTGCCTCGGGTCAGCTCGGGAATGCATACTGCTGCAAAGTCAGCACAATCAGGAACCAAAATGTCTATAAACATCTGTTGTATCTTTCACAGATTGTAGAGGTGAAAGGAACCCCCGTGTTCATGCACTCTGGTCTTCTGCATAAACAGGATGTTCTCTGCAACTGCATGACAGCCAGTTTATAGAAAGACACTTAATTTCATTTTAAGAGCCTGTGCGTTTCCCCTGATAAATCATTCCAGCTGTTAATTTCCTTACTTCAAGGAAATTTTGTCCTGTTTCAAAGCTGAGTTTATCTGGCAGGGCTCAGCTTCTAGCTGCTGAATCCTGGTAAGATGCTGTCTGTCGCATGGAAGAGCTGGGGCTGGAGGAGATGTGCAGCTTTCTTGGGGAGGAAGGAAGAATGTGTGGGTTTTGCTCCTGTATCACTAACAAAGCAAATGCACAGCCCCAACCAGAGCCGAGAGTAAGCTGCAACCCTATTAAGATCCTCCTCCTCCCTCTTTCCATGAGTTCATGCCTGTTAAAGTAATCCCCACGTCAGTGGTTTTTTGGGTGTAAATACCCATCTAAAATTATTATAAGACCTCTCACCCTTTCTTTAAGCTGAATAACTCAGTCCTTCTGCATTTTAAGAATCCCCTCCCTATTCTGGATCATTTTCTGTGTCTTTCCTTTGACTTCCCCCTCTCTGACATCCTCCCTGGTGGTACACTATTCTAGCAGCAGTTTTCCAATCGCTGCATACAGAAGCAAGATCACTTTCCAGCCCTAGCCTTATATTTCTTTTTATGTATTGATCTTTCTGTGTTATAGTGATCGCCAAGGCCTTTCCCATCTCATTGCTTTCTGTGAGAAACACTCTGTTCCCTTAGCTGACACAGATACATGGACATATCTCTCAAAGGCATGGGTGAAAAGTCTCTCCAAAGACAGATGTGCCTTCAGCACGGTGATTGTCCCCATGCCAGGATCTCGTGCCATGACATCTTCAGTCCTACTGTGGCTGGTCACGCAGAGTGGTCAGTGCAGGTCTTGGTCTATGGTTAACAGGTCTATGGTTAACAGGTTAAGCCCCTCAGATGTTTATGCTGAAGTTTATGTTTCTGCTCTGAATCTCTAAATCCTGGTAACCCTTCACTGACTATGCATTCAAATTATGTATAGATATTAGGGAGAAGTTCTTCACTGTGAAGGTGGTGAGGCCCTGGCACAGGTTGCCTGTAGAAATTATGAATGCCCCATCCCTGGCAGTGTTCAAGGCCAGGCTGGATGGAGCTTTGAGTAACCTGATCTAGTGGAAGGTGTCCCTTCCCATGGCAGAGGAGCTGGAACTGGATGATCTTCAAAGATCCCCTCCAACCTGAACCATTCTGTGATGCTATGATTTATGAAGTGTTGCATGACCCATATTTAGTCACCTAGGAAGCTTTTAACAGTCAAAAAATTGAGAGAAACATTTAAATCTGAGTGTCACCAGCACTGCCTGGAGAACTGGCAGCCTCTTGCACCCAGGCACCAACCACAGCTCCTAATATGGGAGATTCCTGTGACAAAATAACCCATCTGAGTACAGTCACGGAGCTTTTACCATATCCAGCCCTGCTTACAGTTTAGTTTGTAGAAGATGGTCAGATTTATTTTGCAGCTGTAACAGCATAGATGATATTAATAAGATGTTGCTGCAGCATTTCAGTAACTCTGTCTGAAATAACACTCCTGGAAAGATCAAAACAGCAGACAAAGATTAACTGAAAATTCAAGAGGCTGTAACCATCCTCCTGCATGCTGGAGCCTACTTCTTGTTCACACTAGATTTCCTGGGTAAAAAGGCATCACAAAATAAAATAAAAAATAAAAAAGTAAAATAAAAAAGTTTATTTAAACAAAATTGTGTGCAATAATATTCATCTGGAACATTTTATAAGTGCCAAATGTGGGAGCAGTGCTAAGAACTGGAAAAAGTCCTCTTATTTCTACTTAATTTATGTTCTGACAAAAAAAAAACCCAAACAAAAATCTGTCCATTTAGAATATCAAATAGGCATCCACTTTCCTGCTTTCACCTCAGAGGTACTGAAAAATACTGTACTGTCAGTTCTACTCAGACCCAGCATGAAGGGCTTACCTCTCACCATACCTGCTCACAGTCCAAACTAATCCTTTCATATCACTTGTCTGTTAATATTTAACAGGCTCCAACATGCTCAGATTCAGTGGCCAAAAATACTGCTTATAAAATAATCCCGTAGTCAGATTATTTTTTAATTTCTAATGCTTAATCATTGTCCTTGTGAAATATTTTTGATTACTTAGAAATTCTGACATTAGCTTAATATACCTTTCATAGAGAATTACTGCAGAGGTGACAAGTTAATTTTGTAGTGCAAAATATTAAGACAGCCATAATATATTATTGGCAGAATTTAGTCACAAATGGGAGATAATTTTTCTACTAATACAAACATAATTTTATCTCTTCAGTTATTAATTTCTTTAATTTGCAGTTATTCAGATATTTTGTATTTAATTATTGCTCCCCCTAACTCCGGAATAAACATGATATATATTTATCTATAAATAAACTATTATCTGTATTCAGCAATTAAAGGAAAACAACATCATTAGGATCGTAAATAATTGAGCAGTAGAATTTAGTTCTTGCAATAAGCAATGAACTAAAATGTAGGTAAAGAAAGTATCAGGCTCCTTTTCTAATTTTAAGTAGATTTAAATAGCGTATTCTGGTCAAGCACGGAATTTAATTGCATCATCCTTATTAATTCTTTGGTCATCCTTTATAAAAATGGTAATCTCAGTAAATTCGCTTGATAGTGCTGTGGCAGCTCCCGTGTGGCTGTAGCATAGAAATTACTGAATGTCCAAAAGGTGATGGCGATGAAATCAGAATTGCTCTGCTCTTCAATGCATTTTTGCAGAAACAAAAGGCATTTTACTTTATCTGTTTGTCATTTATGTGTCCTATTAAAAAGAAAAAAAATGGCTAATTAATCATGCCATACACCCATCCTCAGGCTTTTTTATGGAACCAGCAGCTGTAGAATCCAGCCCCTGAATCTGTATCGAAGCCTTTCTCTTTCTTCGTTCTTGGAAATGAGTGAACTGAATGGGTTATGTGGATACCTAAATTACCTAAAAGTAATGAGACCAACAAAGATGATAGTGCAAGAATACATTTCCCCCACCTGCTGTTAGTGGGGAGGGTGAGTTATCACTCTAGCCTTTAAGATGGAGGACATGCACAATACTGATGACTCCTCCTTTCTTCTACCCACAGTGTTTATGGACCCCATCCAATGTCTGAATGGGAGAGGTGGGGTTCCCATTGTAGGACGGTTGGGCAAGAGTAAAAACGAGTGTTGGCTGGCTTCCTTTGTGGAGCCTTCCTTTTGCCCCCTGCTGCCAGGTGCTGCCACAGGCTGCACTGTGTTGCTTGGAGATCTGGTTTGTGAACTGTGGTGATCAAGAAGGACTACTTTTGGACGAGGAAAATAAGTAAAGTGTGCTGTGTGATTAATCAAGAGGAGAAAAACAGCAGTGAAAAGTTTAAATTGATCAATGCCTACCTGGTTGAATTTCATTGGGAAAACTGAAGGGGCAGAGATGCTTCAAGGGTGCAGTGAATGCACATAGATGGGCATTCATTTTACAAGCTGAGTTAGAGCTGGATACACATCCCATGAAAGATGGCTATAGCTAGGCACCAGGTCCTCAGCACAACTGTTTCACTCTAGATACCTGCTCCTATCGACCTACGTTACCTGCTAATACAAAATCTCACTGAAGAGTGCTACCCCCCTCAGCTTCCTGCCTGTCCACCCCAGGCCTCACTGACCCTGTGTTTGTTCCCTTCAGCTCTGCTAGTCAAGGTCTTGGTTGGAGCTGAGCTGTGGCTGGATCACCAAAACAACCTGCGACAAGCATGAAAAGAAGGATTTTAGTTTGCTTTGAGCTGAACTTCTTGTTTGGCACAACCGAGAGGGCAGCATGCTGCTGTGGGGCAGCATGAGAACATCCCAACATTGGGGAAAGCTGGTTATTACCTTTTGCAGAAACAGTGTTTTCATGTCAGACTGACAAGAAGCTGTAGCTTACTTCCACAACAGCTTTTATTGCATCAGCCTCACTTCCCTTATTTAGCCCAATTAGTAGGAGTATTTGAGGTCAAGACAGTCAATTTAGGAAAAATACGAACACCATTGACAGCTGACACTTGAAACTCAATAGCTGTACAAAGGTTGCTCAGTAAGAGTAGATATTATATTGCTCATTATTCTTCTATGCAGTGGCCCCACAATCCATTCATGAGGGCATAAGTATTCTAATACATTTACTGGAACCTCTGCCAGCTTTTGGACTGATATAATTTGTGGCTGATGAACTCATGTAGTCCATCATTAAATTCCCTAATAGGCCCTTCCACAAGCTGTTGTTGAGGCAAGCTTATCAAGTCTGAACGATTTTTGCTCAGGGCCTTTCTATATACTTCCAAACCCCTGGATGAAGCCTGAGAGGTTAACAGGGACCTCAGGAAATAGTTATTATTTCTCAGTGGACACCTTTTGTGTGGCATCTGCCTGAGTTACACAGAGAAAAAATTGAAGGCCTAAGGTCCAGTTGTTTTAAGGTATTTGCTAACAGAAAGTTCTCTACACTATTATTATGAACTGAGGTAAAAAAAGCTGTCTGTTACAGTGATGAACTTGCTTAGTTGACTGAAGCTACTTATTTTCTTTCAAATTATTGTTTGGTTATTAAATGTTTGATATGGAAATCAGGATTAAAATATTTCTCCATCAATTTTCCAAGAATCAGACATATTGCATCTTGCCAGCACAGCTGGAGGCAAAATACGGGTGGTATGAAAAATGACATAAGTAAAAAGTTTTCTAGAAAACATTTGTAGAGATAAAAGGCTATGATTCACCAGCTATTATTTGTCTATAAGTCCCACTAGAAATGGCAGAAGTGATAATTAGAGGACACCAAAAGGGTTCTAAGAGCTCCACTGGTTTGTTGATATATGTGCAATCCTTCTATGTGTGCTTCTTCCACTAAGAAACAGAATCAAGGTTTCTCTTTGTACTCTTCTCATATCATGTTGGGTTCCCAAAGCTGTGGCTTACTGATTGGTCACTGCCTAACGTCTGCCAAGAGGGACTTAGTCTTGATAACAGATAAACTTAAGAACAAAACAGCAAGCTTGTTCTAGAAAATAAAAATATTGTGTCATCTGATTACAGAAACTGGAATTGGAAACACAGAAAAGAAAAAGAAAAATCTATGAAGTGCAGCTCTTCATGATGTTTAGTTATTACAGCTGCTCCCACATTTCAGACAACACGAGGGCCCAACAGTCTAGTCCCCCCACACCAAGGAGCATCCTTTGTGACTGTATTTTCTCTTTTTGTCCAACATACAGTTTTCTCCTTACCTGTCTTGTCAGCCTGCAGGATCTCCTTCCCACCTTTTCTTCAGCTCTTCAGCACAGTTTTAGCGTCACCGAACTCTTCTATCCCACCAGCCTGTGATTGTTTATGGATCTTCATTTCTGAGCAGAGGGACCCATCCTCCTCTTCCCTCCCCTGGAACTGAGTTCTGATGTTCAAGCTACAAAAGCTTTAAATGGGACATGTCCCAGTCCTGGCAGCTCCTCTGCACAGCCACTGATGTTGCAGTCATTACCAAGCAGATCTTTTCTAGCTTAAAGAGCCTTCCTGCTTTTCATATATTTTTCAGGATTGCTATGGAGCTTTATAAAGCCTGTGCTGTAAGAAAAGATTGACAGTGCTGGTGCCTTATTTTATCCACAATCTCTGGCTCACTGGTAATGCATTGCCAAGACTAGAGATGACAAATTAATGGATAGTGTGACAGACTTGGAACTCAGATGGATGTATCCATCTTTGCCAGCATGTCCCTTTTCCCCCTTCACCTTTTCACTAGTTTTAAAGAGTTCTACTTATGTTTTATAACTGGACAGTGGAAGCTCAGCTTAAGTGGCTGGGGCACCGGAGATCTGTTCAAGAACTGAAACTACTTCCTGCTGACAAAACCACTGCTGAGCAGCAGTTTCTTGGAGGTTCAGAGTCCTGTGTTGTGAGAAACGGGTTTGTGATGACCCCAGGCAGAGGCTCCACAAGAACAGGGAGTCAGGAATGCCAAATACTGCAGCTTGGAAGCCCTGCTGCCTCTGGGGAAAGAATGCATACACCTTCCGCTGCCAAATCCTGCTGACAGTCTTGGCCTTCCATGGGGACGGTTTATGTCCTGCAGAGCTCTGTGCAAGGAATATTTGAGGAGCTGGGACCCAACAGGGGGAAGGTACCAGGTACTTTCTGGTTGGTGATACTCTACTGCCATGAGCAGCAGAGACTTCTTGACCAGTTTTGCTTCATGGCATTTGCAAGAATTTGGGTTGACCAGCAGAGTTCCTGGAGGCTTCCTGAAAACTAGAAGTGTCATTATGGTAAACATCAAAAAGGAAAAGTGCGGCTATCGATGTTGTTCATTCAGGTTACAGCTTACATCCAGCACATGCCAGATGCCTTGAATCTTTCTCAGTCATCTGTGTCACTGGGTGTCCACTTATGTGCTTTCAGCACCACATGATGCTGTGGGGAGAAGCTGGCCCCTGCCTCCTGTTTGAATTTGTCTGGTTCACCAAGATTAATAAGAGTGAATGATGCTGTATCTAGCAGCGGTCTGGGAAAAGCTGATGACACATCATGCAAATCTTCTGTCTCCTAAGCAAATGCAGATCAACCAAGAGAACAGCAGCTGGAAAATCAGTTGGCCTCACACTGTCAAGATTACTCTGGCAAGATTTACCAGAGAACGCAGCAGCAGCAAGAGCATCAATCCAACCTCATCCAGCATGAAGGAGAGTGCCGTGACCGAAGAATATACATCCTCAACGAGAGTAAGAAAATCAGTTCTCAGCGGAGAAAAGAATTCACTCTGCCCTTAGTGAATAATTCAACTAAGGAGTTTTGCTTTGGGCAACTTGTGAAAGTAGCAGAGCTTCATGTATAAAATGTTAGTTCTGAAAGCTTTACCCATTAATTTAACATGGCTTAGCTCAGTTCCAGCCTTCCTTATACAGTACAGTCCATCTTCTGCTTTGCTAGTCAGGACTGATGTATTCCTCTGTGGTATGAAGTGAACTAGCTGCTTGCAGATCTCAATAACTCAATTCCACAGCAAAACAAAAGGGGAGCTTTAGAACAGCAAAGCAAGTCATACAGAATTTATAGAATACTCAGCAATTTCTCATTCATTCTCTGCTGTGCAGTATTCATTTATGGATCAAGATGTTATAAGACCCATTTGAATATATGAGTGTAATAAATACGCATAACTCCTTTTGCAAGATTTTTTAAAAATGTACAGACAAACAAAGGTATTTCAGGGCTTCCTTTCTCTGTATAGTTCTAGAAATAGTAAACACTTGTGAAAAGCAAGAGACAGAGGGGATTGCATAATCATAAGTGACAGTCATGTAATATGATGTTTATTCAAATCAGTCTTTACAGCCAACATACTAGAATGCAGAACACCTGAACAGATATATCATGTAAATTTAGACTTGTATGTAAAGAAATACAAGCTGGAAAATATATTATTAAATACGCCACCTTAACTTCAGTGACTAATACTGAGATGTTCAGTACCAAAATAAAAGGAGACCTATAGAAATCTAATAAAAGAGTAATTCTAGGAAAAGGGTAATAGATGGTGTAAGATTCAGGGTGTACTGGAGCTTA
This sequence comes from Coracopsis vasa, assembly GCA_026283785.1. Classification (NCBI taxonomy): domain Eukaryota; kingdom Metazoa; phylum Chordata; class Aves; order Psittaciformes; family Psittacidae; genus Coracopsis; species Coracopsis vasa. Next base: position 15,832 of record JANHGB010022669.1, read on the forward strand.
ATGACTGGCATAGATGTTTATGTTGTTACCCTGCCGCTCTTTACATATAACTTCAATATACCTGCTGAATGTTTTTAGGCTGATCAGGTATTTAGGCTTGGTACTTTTTAGGGGAGAACTGGGTTGAAGACCCCAGGAGTGAAGCAAGTTTCAGTGAAAGTGGTCAAGCAATTTTCAGGACTGAAATTAGAAAAGAACAGGTTGCTCTGCTAAGTTGAAACAGTTTTACAAGCAATTTGTTTCAGCAGTGTCAGCAGGCATCTTTCTGCTTTGGAGCAGGAACTTGGACTTCTTCAAGAGCAGAGAATTCCCCCTGGGTTTGGAAGCATACCATTTTCTTTCTTACATTTGCTGAGTTGCAACATTTAAACTAGTATAAGTTTGCAAATGCTGAAGGCTTTTCAGCTCTGTCTTCTGGAAGCTGTCCAGCCCAAGTGTTTTCCAGCTGCTCAGAGCTAGAATTGGCCTTGGATCACAGGGGCAGCCATCCTCAATTCATTCAGTAGCAGAATCAGAATTTTCCTTGTATTTTTTCTCCTAGCAAGGGAATGTTTGGGAGCAAGAAGATGTCACAAGGGAGGTTGGAGGGCAGAAGAGAAAGGAAAAGAGAGAAGTTTTGAAGGTCTGGAGAAACTGGTGTAATCAAAGGCTTAGATCTTTCAGCCTATTTATCTTTTATAAAAGCAAGTTCATGGGTGATGTATTTTCACAAGAGGAAAATGCCAGGTACTAAAGCAGTCTTCGATCCTAGAGAGAAAGGTTCAATGGTGTACTACAACAACATCCGAGGAAGCTGTATTCAAGTAAAAATATACACAAGGTTCTTGAGAAAGAAAGTGAAAACCCTGTCAGATATTCCTAAAGCAAGTAATTGGTTTACTGCTTTTGGTATCTTATTCAGGCTTGCTATGTCTAAAGAGCGTGCTTTGACCACTACAGCACTTTGTGCTTACTATACTTTTTTTTTTAAGTGACAGTCTAGCTAGTTTTATACATTTGGTAAGGTTAGGTGAAGAATTGGTGCCTTTATTTCTTGAACTCTTTGAAGTGGCAGGGACAGGATAAATATAGGAGCTGAGCAAGAGAAAAGGAAGAAGAAGAAAAGAAATAGATGAGAAAGACGGATGCTGAAGGGGAAGGACAATATAGGAAAGAAGGACCAGGAGCTCAGCTGTGCAGTTGGATTATTAGATCACAAATCATAGAGGACCCAGCTGGACTGCACACCCTGAAACTTCCCAATTGTGTAGCACCACATCCGTTGGCAGATATTACTATGGCCAACTACATTTTTCATTAAAAGTAAAGGAGATATTTTCTCTCCAGAAGGGCTTAATCACTCATTATATGATGTAAAAAAGAACAGAGACATTACCTGCATGAATGAAAACGAAATTACATTTTCAGTCTATATTCAAAGTCATTTTACTTTTTTATCTAAAACATTATTTTTCTGATGTAGTAGAGCAATGAATACTTAAATAATGGTGAACCTTCACTTCAGTTTTACTGCTTTCTATTAAAAAAAAATCATCAGGGGTTTCTTCAGCTTCCTCGAATTGTGATTCCCTTTCTCAAGGGTCTGTTTCTGTGGAGATGTTTTCATATTTCTTCTCATATTTGAAGACCATTTAATGAAGATTTAATCTTACCAGTAACCATCTTCAAATCTGTCTTTTCTCTAGAATATCATTTGCATTGCCAGCAAATTGTAAATAAACGATGAGACAAAGGTAGACAAGTCAGGTCTGAAACATCAAATTTAGGGATGACACCAGCAGAGGGCAATAAAGAGACACCGTCCCTGACAGCCCAGAGGCTGAAAGCACAAGACCTGCTGCTCATCATTTTTGAGAAATGGTCTTAGATTCCTTCAATATATTACAAGAAGAAAAGTCAAAAGTGGCTTTCTTTTACAAAATCTGTTTAGCCATCACGCAGTCCTTTGGTAAAGCACTAGGTACTCATAACCAGCCATAACAAAGAATAGTCATTAATAATAAAGTGGAATGAATGTCATAAACCATAGCATCCCTGGTTGAAGACACTCATGTATGTGCACATGCCATAAAGTAGGTGCTTCATCTACAGTTTGAGAACAGCTACTTGTTAACTTGATCTGCAGCACCTTTTTTTCCTTTTAATGATAGGAAATACAGTATCAGAAATGGTGCAACAGAAATGGATGCTGAACAAGACTTCGTAATTGCCGTCCATGGAGATGTAGGCTGAAAAGTCTTTTTTGTGTACACAGCATATGCTGGTTTTACTCTTTTTTACTTTGCTATGATCATGTCAGGAGACCATTAACTAGTCTTTAATGCTTTCAGCTTGCACATTTAGTTGTTTGTTTAGGAGATATTTACTGAAATAGGAGAAAAAAAGATGTTTTTCTGTCCTAATGAGGCAGAACTGTTGGAGTTCCCTAGGAATCTTGTTAGATAATTAAGTGCCTTAGGCCTACTAAGTATCACCACTTTTCAGCATTTAAATTATTTACAGGTAGTTAAGACCAAATGTTTTACACACCATCAACATGGTGGGCATGCATGGCTTGCCAAGGTCATTACTAAGGGCTGGAGCAGTGGAATTGCATTCAGCTGAATCCCTCAGTTTGTCTAATCCAGTATTTTGGAGCTAGAAATAGCCAACTAATTCCCTCTATGCTCTAAAAATACAGAAACAGGGTATGATAGACTTATCTATAACAAATGCAGTTGCTTGGGATGAAAAAGAAAAGATATTTTCTCCCTGACACATAAGTTTGTGTACAACCCAATGGATGAACAAAACAGAAAACAAAAAAGGGAGAGAGGCAGGGAAAGGATGTCTTAGCAGCTTATTAGTATTCAGCTAGTTCTCTCTGAAGAAAGTATCAGCCCCATCTCCCTCTCCAAGGGATCATGCAGTTCTGTGTGCCCATACACATGCAGAGAATGAAGTCTTGCAAGGAAGAACCATCCCACCTTTTAAAGATAAAAAGCCATGTCATTTGCAAAATGATGCCATTTGAGAACTGACTGAAATTATTTGCAACTTCTAGGCAAATTGACAGAATCATTTAGAGGGTTGGAAAAGGGAAAAGTAGACACATTAAGAGCATTTTCGAGCACTTAAACAAAATACTGATTTTTAATTTCAAAGTGGAGTTCTGTTTTCAGCTTCACCTAAATGTAATTCTAGAATGGCTAAAACACCCTGGAAGAAGTTTCTTTTTTTTTCTTTCTTCTTGGACTTGCAGATGGGAAGTCCTTTGACAACAGACAGGACAATGCATATATTGGTAGCTTCTTTCTTTGTTCTCACAGTCCAGAAGACTTCTTACATTTGGCATTTGACAGCTTTCTTTGTGTTTTGTCCCGGAAAGAAACAGAGATTTGTGTTACTAAACAGGTGATGGGAGAAACAGATGAACAAGTCAGTCTGTGAAGCAACTCCATGTCTTTCTTTGAATTCAGAGTTCAGGACTTTTAAAGTTCGGGAAGGGTAGGAATTGCCTTTTCCCCAGCACCCTAAGTCTACAGAAGTTAACAATAGGATAGCTCTTCCTGTGTAAGACTGACTCGATCTGGAGCAAGCCAACACGTAAGGAACACAAGGCAATATTAAGAAGATCTCATCATCTCAGAGATTACGTGACCACCTCCGGCCTTCATAGGTAAATATGAAGAAGTATAAAGAAGCCTGTAATAACAGCACTAATCTCAGAAGAGTACTACAGATTATAGCAAATCTTTCCAGAAAGCATTGCAATAAATATTCAGATTTTATAGTGTGTTGCTCACTGTAACAGTAGCTGTTAGGATTTAGCAGTATTCAGTGTTTACAGCAGAATATTGTTCTAAACAGGAAAGTGCCTGCCTGTACCAGGCTCTATCCAGCATCAGACAACCTAATATTGTTTTTCCAAGGCTGCAGAGTGCTGCAGAGTCATTTTAGCATGCTGCTAGCTGATGTGGCTCATAGCAGTGGTGCTCTGTTATAGTCAAGAGCTGCAGCAGGGATGAAGCCAAGGAGATGTGATGGCCCAGCCTGGGGCAGCCCTGCAGCCGAGTAGTGCTGCCTGAAGGAAAACCAGTCCTTAATTGCCTTTCATGTGTTTCTTTTTAAAATTAGGGATTAAGGCCTTTGCTCTTGACCGGGGACAAATCTGGTCTGTTTACACTGTCAGTCTTTTCACACCATGAGCCTACTCCTAAGGAAGTAATCACCTTGCTGCAAACAAGAATGCTACAAAGCTCTTTCTGTGCTAGGCTTTCCAAGTGATTGCTATGCTAACAAAGGTTTAGATCAGCTATTAATTTATATTATGTATTCATAGTGTAAGATTTTCAGAGACAAATTAATGAGAGCTTGGCATCATACACTGTTCTGAAATACTCAAGAAAGGCTGCTTCTTGCTCTGAGGCATCGACGAGCCCTTAACAGTCTCATTGTAGGATGTTACTGTATGCCTCTATATCTCTTCTTTTTTTCAGGCATGTAATTTATCTTTTTATTTCAATATGAATGTTTTAAACGTCTCCTTCTAGTCCTGGCAGCTTGTTATATCCTACAGGTTTGTGAACTCTTTAACTAAGTTTTGCTCTCATGTAGGTTCTGAGAAATTTTGTTCAAGCCCTTAGCCCTCTGTTATATGAGCGATATGAACTGATACCTCAGTTTTTCACAAGAAAAGCACGTTTTCCACCTGTCTTGTTTTCTTTGTTTTTCCCTCTCTGACACCTGCTTTGTTTTTCCAGCAGTTATGGAACCTGGGGCAGCAGGACTGGGTGTGGAGTTGTACACACACCCCTGCTCAGCCCAAAGAGTGGGCAATGGTCTCATCTCATAGCTGGTGGTTTGCCTTCTCAGGCCAGATTGGTGCTTTTGACTCTGATTGCACTGAGTTCTTATGTTCAGCTGGTTAAAAAGATATACAAGAAATAGTCACAGCTTCTCATGACAGAGTCCCTAATCCTATGGGAATTCCTGTGTTCCTACATGCATATGACATGGGGTGTTATAAAAACATAAGCCTTTGAATTTCACTACTTCACCAAACAATTCAGTTCATACTATAGCAGTGACCTAACACTTTACATTAGCACTGCTCAGTCTTTTCTGTCACTTGCAAACTCCATCAGCAATATATCATTGATGAGTATTTTGCTTTCTTTTTCCTGCTAAGTGACTCTTCAGTCTTTATGAAAGGCATGTTAACAGCATATTTGTAAAATATTTGTATTTCAAATATTTTTGTCTTTAGTATTTAAAATCAAGGCAGGACGAATTTGACATGTTTTCAGACAAAAGGACTCTCACAAGCCCTGAATGTTTTTCCACTCAGAGAAGTGGGGGAAGGACACGAGGAGGAGAAGGGGAAGGGAAAAAGGAAGGAAAAGGATTCCAGGAGCTTTATCCTTAAAGAGATTTGGACCCCAGTTCTGCTTTTATCTACAGTGTTTTCCACACTAAGGCAATGTGATGGACTTTGCTGGAATAGCTCTTTTCCACCCTAATGAAAATAAGAGGACAATCAGCTTCTCACAGGGAAGGAGGAAAGCTAACTGACTATATTCTGGTGGCTGGCACTGATGACTTGCCTCTGAAGTGGAGAGAAATAGGCACTCTTAGAAAGCATCTCATCTAAACCTGAAAGAGGCCAAATGAATAACTATAAAGGATGCTAATGTAGAATAAGTGTCAGAAGACCTGATGGGCCAAAGTTAGGTGAGATGGACACTACCTGTAATGATCAGCATGGTTCTATACATTTGTTTGTGACCAACAGTGCTTCATATAGCGAGCAATAAAGAAGCTTTGGTTAGATTTAGCATGCCACTTGGCAAAACGCCAGTACATAAAACCTGAGGGCGTCCTGTTTAATCCAAGGTAAATATAATCAACTTCTTGCTTTATTTTGCATGTGTGCTCTTAGTTGGTGCCTGCTGCCAGCAAGCTGCCGAGCGAGGTGCAGGGCACAGTGTAGGGCCCAGGACCGGGCTGCAGCCGGGTTTAGGTCTGAGGACAAGTGTATGGAGCAAGTGTGGCCAGGAGAGGGCCACCAAGCCCTGGCAGTTTCACGGTGCCTTGCTCTTTCAGCAAACGAAAAAGCTTAGCGTAAATTTAGTTGCAAAGTCATTGAAGTTTGTAGACGTCTAATCCCAGGGGAACACTTGCACACTTTCTTGTAGGAGAGGAATGGAAGAGAGACATTCCTTCAGATCTGCTGCAAATGTTAATTTTAGAAGTCTGAGTTAAAAAAATACAAAGAAAGTGCTATTAAAAGTGCAGGGAGTCCTTACCTTTTTGCCTTTTATCCTGACAGCCTCTGTCTGATAAATGTCCCACAAGCCACAAGATCACTATTCTATGTATAACCACATGTGCCCCACAGATCAAGTGGAATCACTCTGTACCTCTCACTCCTTTAGGAGCAGGTAGCCCTGACAGAGGCAGCCCTTTTGCTAATCTGTCTTCTTGTGTTAGGATTAAGACATGTCAGCAAAAAAGCTACATATTCCACCCTAATATTCCACCCTATCCCAGACTCTCTGACTTAACTGAGAGAAAAATCACATAAAATGAGTCTGTAGAAGCTAAATTACTACCTGTTTTGAGGCTGATTATATGGGACACTTAAGGGAGGTGCATGCCTTACATAAGTGTGGCCAAGAGGTTTTCACACACAGTGGGAGGCCAGTGTACCCAGCCATGTCCCTACTTGTGCCTGGGGCAAGCACAGGCAGGCTGCAGCCCTGCAACTCCTCAGCATGGAACACAGGCAGCCCACATGCACGCATACTCCTCTAACCTAATACTAAGCACCTACAGGGCGGGTAGGGATTTAGTCTTTCCTTCTGAGTCGGCTGGAGTTAATAGGGTATGTGTAGCACGTCTTCAGTGCTCTGAGTGTCTTGGGCTTTCTCACTTCTCTTTACGCTTGCAGGTACATGTAGTCCTCTCTCAACCCCTTCTCATGCTACTGAGTTTAGGAGTTGCTACTATTTTTACCCAACAATCACATTAATAAACACATTTGGTCTCTGCAGAAAGGAAGTGGGACCAGAACTGTCAGGTCATAGGAAGCAAAGTAAAAAAGGAAGTCTAGTGGGCACAGACTCCAGCTTTAGGAATCTCTTCTGTGCAGTCTGATTAAACAGAGGGTCAAGCAAGATCTACCCAGAGCTGGGAGAACAAGTGAAATGTGCGCCTTGCTCTTTTTTCTCACGTGTTGATGTTCTCCCACCGCTGTGCTATTTTTTCGGTTGCTGAGCAGGGGTTGATCAGAGGCAAGGGCAGCCTGGTCTGGAGCTACCTGCAGCCCAAGCAAAACACCCCTGCTATTGTGTTCCCATGCACAGATCATTCCCCAGCTATGGGAGGTCAGTGCTGAGCAGGGCAAGATACAGAGCAGAACTGAACTACTGGGGCTCCATTAATATGTGGTTCAACTAGGATTTTCCTTGGGCAAGCCCATCATAAAGAGGTCTCTGGTAAAAGAAACCCACTGCTGAATCCTTACATGTGGCATAGGTAGTCATGGTGGGCTTGCGCAGGTCAAGTTGGGGTCCCATGTGCAGGAAAAGCTACTCAGTGAAGCTACCTACTCAGGGCCCAAACTCTAAACCTTGAACCCTTGAACTTGAGGGTGTCCTTTAATGGTGAAGGAGATGCTGTCAGTTCTGCTGCTGGTGACAGTTGCTGTTACTGTCAGGTAACGCTGTTTCCTTTTTAGTATATTGCAAAATAAGATTGTTCTGATTTTGAGGAGAGACTGGCACTGAGATTTTTACAAGGGCATGTAGTGACAGGACAAGAGGAATGGCTTTAAACTGAAAGAGGGGATATTTAGATTAGATACTAGGAAGTCCTTCACTGTAAGGGTGGTGAGGCACTGGCACAGGCTGCCCAAAGAAGCTGCGGCTTCCCCATCCCTGGCAGTGTTCAAGGCCAGGCTTGACGGGGCTTTGAGCAACCTGGTCTAGTGGAAAGTATCCCTGACCATGTCAGGGGGGTTGGAACTGGATGATCTTTAAGGCTTCTCCTAACTCAAACCGTTCTGTGATTCTATGCAGAGATCTCCCTCCATCCAAGAGGACTGCGTGAAATCTCATAAACAGGGAGCAATACTTTAAAGAACTGCCTTTTTCTCCCACAGGAAGAAAGTTCTACTTGATGCTTCCTTCTCAAGATGATGAACTCTGCATTTAGGTTATGAGTCAGATGCAAACAATACTTCCGTCTAACATTTTCTCCCTGTATTTGCTCTATCATCTTCTTCAAGGTTCTCATGAGCTATTCTTGTTGTTTAGTGAAGTTTGTATTTTATGACATTTGTAGCTTGTATGAGATTTGCTTCTTTAAACAGTCAAACAAAATCTGGAATAACCATCTTAACTGCTAAAATCCAAAATACCTTTACCAAAACAGAGAAGCTTCTACATACTTAGTGTGGTAGAAGCAAGATAGATGGTAGCCATGATGACATCATCTTGAGGAATCGTTCCAGAAAGTGATTCTTTGACATATTCTTTATCCTCAGCCTACCTGATTTACATGTTTAATTAGCTAGAGGTGATATATATCACCTGGCAATAAAATTAGTGTCCTGTGTTGTTCTAGTTTGATTTCATTTGCATTTACTTTGTGATAGCGTATCTTACACATATATCACATATTTTCAAATGAAAACAACTTGTCTCATTAAATGTCTTACCCATTGTAAGAATTAAAGCAACTTCTCTTTCCACTTAGCCAAAACATGTGCCAGCTCTAACTGCCCTATCCCCTAATTAGAAAACTTCCAAACACTGTCCACATCGAGTAAATTTCTCTTTCAACTGTGTACCCCACAAGGCTTTAATTCATTAGGACTTTCAATACCAAAACTCCTTTCACACTAATAAGATGTTACATAGTGAGATTACTATACACACAGGCAAAAACTTCAACCATAGGTGACTATTGCACTGTAATGGAGAAAGCTTCAGTTTACCTTCCTGGTCTACCATTACTATGTTATTCTTGGGCTCAGTTTTTTTCATCTATGTTCTCAGTCATTTAAAAACCTTAGTTCCATTTTCCAAGACACAGGTCACTGCCTGGGTAAAATTATGTTACTGGTCTCATTATCACTCATGACTCATTCATAACTTTACCAGGGCAGTTCCTGGAGCCCAGCACAAGGAGTCTGAATTACAGACACTGTTCTTGAGCTACAAACTAAACTTTGAAAGAATATTACCAGGGTATGGCTTAGCTTTCTATTCAGATCATCTTGCAGAACCATTCTCTTTACTAAGACGTGTGTATTGCCATAGGTTAATACAGCAAAAGGGAAAAGAGAGAACAACAATCTTGCCAAGTAATGCGTGCTTCTCCAGCAAAGCATCAAAAGACCCTAGTGTCCTCCAGGAAATGCTATAGACCTAATTCACCATAATATACCATTCTGACAAGTGCTATAAAAGCATATAGACACAATCTACCACACTGTAATTAGACTGGAACGGTGGTCAAAGGTGACCTGTATCAGCTGTCTCCAACAAGAGCCCAGGCAGTTCACAAAAGACAAGGAAGATGTTAAAATGCTCCCTTCCCATCCTAGCAAAGCCTTCTCCATCTCCATAGTCTCAGCTAAGAGCCAGGGATTTGCATGTACCTTGTCACTTGGATACTGTTAAGAATTTCCAAAAGGGAGCTAAGAAGTCTCAAAATTGCCTCTTTTGTCTATATCAAAAAAGAGTAAGGATCTAAAGGTGCTATGTAACTTTGAAATTATATATCATACTTCTGAACATCCAATAAGCACCAACTGCAGTCAGAAAAGCCACTGGAATGAGAATGGCATAACTGAAACAAAAAAAAAATCCAGTGGAGGTATTTTCAGAGATCTTCAAATTTTTCTTGCATGTGTTGAGAAACAAAGTTTCCTGAGACTAAGGAAAATATACAGACAGATGGTTATATACATATAGAGCCAATATGATTTTAGGAGATTGTAATATAGTAATAGTGAATCAGAAAGTTATTATTTTGAGTACGAAGAAGTGGAAGTGGGAAATGGGAAGGGAAGGTGCTCAGGAATGACATGCATTGCCACAAGTATATCCTGCATGCCACTTGGTAACACCAAGTTAATACAGTGCAAGGCAGACTGATGCTGGTATCCCTCTGTCCTACTAGTTCAGCAACAGGACTTTTCTAACTTTAAAAAAGTGGAGAGAGAAAGAAACCTACCTCTTTCCAGTCACAATCAACTACACGTTGATGTCAGGTTTTGTCCTGAGTGCCACAAAGGCTGCAGTTGTCATTTAAATTAATCCTTGCTACTATCTTAGCTCATCCCTGCGTGGAGAAGTGCCCAGACTCACATAGCTCCTGAATACTTGGCCCACATGTCTTGAACTTTAAGACTATGAATATAGTGAGCATTTGCTGAGTCATACTGTAGTTTTTTTAAGACTCAGCTAATGCTTTCATATGTTTTGATTTCTTTTTGGTTTAAATCTCTGTTTACACTCCTGGACAAAAAGATATCCTGCCCCAGAGATGGAGCATGCTGCCTCCATGGGCGCTGGGTCACTTGTGGCACACATCAAAATATTTTTGGTGCTTTCAGACCATGCTGCCGAAACTGACATATTAAAGATTCTCCTTATGCAGCCAACATGTAAAATGGAGGGTAAATATACACTTCCTATAGGTTTTGCAAAATAATTATATGTAATGCAGAGACATCTAAATTCCCTTATAGAGATTGGACTTGGCTGCATTTATTAGCACATGTAAGCACAGCATATATGAATGTCCTTTGAAGTGACAGCAGGGAAAAGCACAGGCAAAAGGGTCGTTGAAGTTTTCTTCCCCTTCAGTGAGTGAGTAGGCAGTGGGAAGCCTGGGATGCCTTTACAGAGGCTATTTTAAGGTTATCACAGTAACATCCTGAGATCTTGGGACAAAGCTTTGGACTGAATTCAGGTTCCTCAAGACACAGTCAATAACTTTCATCCAAAAAAATTTCTTTCTGTCTTGCTGATAGGGGCATTGGAAATCTGACAGGTGACAGACAAGCTGGCAGGGTGACAGGAGATCACCCCTAGGATCTAGTCTGCAAAAAGGACAACAGCATCTATTTTACTCCCACAAAGAATACGCCTACCTTTCCCTCTGCTCCTGTTTATATCGTGTTGTGCCAGAAAAGGCAGTTTCATTTATTTCATGAAAGCCCTTTCAGAGCCAGTCATCTAGGACAATTGAGCATAGGCATTAAGATAATTAGAGTGAAAAGTTATTATAGCTTGGCCAAGTCTTGTGCTCAGTTTTTCCGAATACAAATTTCTTGCAAAATTCATCCCCAGACCACACTACAAGTATTCACCTGTGGTGAGGCTTCCCAGAGCTTTGGTATGGAGCTGAGTGAATTTTTCCCTAAAAAATGAAATTCCAGGGGAAAAAATGTGAAAGCTAGACTTATGAAAACAAAGCCCTTAAACCAACAAAAATGTGTAACTCAGAAAAACAGAAATTAAAAGGGCTTGTAAACAAATCTTTGCCTTCATCTTTCATTCTTGAAGAGAGGGACCGATCTCACATTCTTGTTGTTAGTTCTTTCTTTTGATAATAAAAGTCACACAGTCCCATCTGGGTACTTAGGAAGAGTCTTTCTTATTGTCCCATCTCAGACCTACTGTCTGCTTTCTCCTCTTCTCAGCAATCAGTCTCTGCTCTTGTTTGACTTATGTTAGATGTAACATAAGTCAAGTATGGACCTGAGGTGAAAACTAGGCATGGGCCCAAACAAAACCACACATGGGAACAGTGTGCAGTAGGAAATGGTATCACAGATTAAAGTGGCTGGTTATAGCCTGGGATATTGATTAAGGAGGGGGAAAAGAGGAACATCAGAAAAGTGGGGAAAGTGCTCAAGAAACACAGGGCCCACTGTGAAACAGTGTGGGCAGCACTGTATGGAACAAGTGCACCAAGAGTCTTTTGTGCTCAGCCTTGGCTGAAAGCAGTTTGTTGCTGTGAGCAAAGAAGTAGCCACCTTCTTTTGGATTGCCCTTGTGTTCAAGAAAATTGTACACACACTGCTTCTGGCACTTGACTCTGCCATCCATGTCTTTGCCCAAAAGGAATAACCTGGAAGACCCCATAGCTTTCTTAACCAACTTGGGGTCAAAAGAGGGTAATAATATGCATAATGTAACAATTAGTTTTGGGCAGTATTTAATGTATTCACACCAGGAAAGGCTTGGATAGTAGTTTTGATTAATACAAATGAATCAAATTTTAAGGAGGTTGTCAGCTGTCCTCCCCCTGAGGAGCAGAATGATTAATGATAGCAAAATTATAACAAGACGTAATAATAGCTTGCACTTAGCTTTTTAAACTGTAAGAAACTTTACAAACATTCACTAATTAATTTTAAGCCTCTATTTATCCTGTGCTGTAAATATTGGAAGTGTATGACAAATATATTAACCAGAGAGATAGTGAAATTCATCATGCTTCTCAACGTCCTCTTCTGTGTTAGAAAGGAGAAGAAATAGAATTTTAAGCAGTTGGTATTGGAGAGCAGACCTTCTAGCTGCCATGGACCCAGAGGAAAACATAGTTTATAGCAGAGCTTCTAGTGATGTTCTCTACTGTTTGTAGCAAAGACGACTTTCATTGACTTGTGTATTTTTAAAGCATACTCAGGAGTGGAGAAACTGAACTCACATCAAATGCAATAACAATATCGAAACTGATGGCTACCACACTTCTATTGCCCTCATGCAGTTGTGAGGCCACCTCTGAAGTGAAATATTAGTCCCTCTGTGCAGGGATGTGAGCTTTAAACTCAGCCTTCACTTGTTAAAAGCACTCATTTTCTGAAAGACAAGCCTAGCTGTCCTCAGCAAAGCTTCCTCACAGCAAGGGAAAGGAGGCAGCAGCTTGGCTTGAGGGAAAGCTCCATTTTAGAATCTGAAAGTGATTACTACACTTGAATAGTCTAAGTGTGTGGATACACCTTCTTTTGATCTTCAACTCCATAAATTAACATTATGGTTTGCTTTCCATAGAGAGTTATTAGCACTGTCGGACTGCTTGGCGGTTCTTGCTCCACATGTGTTTATCTTTTGTAAACGTTGTGCTGCTGCTTGCAGTAGAATTGGCAACAGAGGTTGTTAGCAAAAAAGCTGTTTTTGTACAGAAGTGTGAAGGACTTTAGGAAGGACTATAACCCTAAAACAACCACTGCAGACATTTCGTAGGGATTATATGCTTAAAATTGTTCTTGGCCAAAAAGCAATGATTTTTGATTCTCTTTTGACATTTTTTTTTACACCACGCTTAACATCACAGTAACAGAAGACAAAGTAACTGCAAATACTACTTCAAATGCCAAATGAGGTAACCTGAAAAGCAGAGGACTAGCAAACAGTGCAGAGGCACTTGAACTGCTTCTGCATGGAGCTGGCAGGTATCAGAAGCAGTACAGCTGCATTGCACTGTAGGGTTGAGCTAGGGGAACCTGCAGAGCACTTTCCAGGTGGGTTGCTTCAATGTCCAAGCTGATATGCCTGCACAGAGCGATGCAACACCGTGAGAGCTGCCTGGCTGTGGTAAAGCTGGAGGTGTCTGCACAGCACTTGTTATGTGTTGTGAGCATTAGGTGGGATGAGCTTTTGTGGAACATGAGGCCAACGTAGATGGAAAAAATACGCATTGTATTTCTGCACACACCTTCAAAAACATGTTGCTGCATGGGGTACTAGCTGGCGTTTATTAAACTAGGCAAGCTTCATGTCCAGATGACTGCAAGCCCTTAAGTGAGTAGCATCACTTTAGTTTTGCCCATTGGTGTAATTCAGCTGATGATCTGTAAGTTAAATCCCTCCAGAGGCAGGGGCAATGCTGCTTCAAGGAAAGAAAAAGGAGAAGCTGTGTGTTGTTTGTATAAGAGTGGTGATATGAAATCTGTACTGCAAGCTTACACTGGTACTTGAGTCAGTGTCTCCTGACCATTTCAACTTGCAGTTCAGGTATAGAAAGCTGATATGTCCAGGTGGTGTTAGAAGAGAGCAAGCAGACCAGGGGTGATAGTGTATTTTTTTGATACTTTGGGAAAAACAGAGAGTAGTGAATACCTTGGTGTGAAGTGCTGTCTGCTGCAAAAATATCCATAAAAGCATGGATGGATAGATAGATAGATGCCAGCTTTCTGAAAGACACGTTTAACTGTCTGGACACAGCCTTGCACCACTGCAGGTACACTTCTTCTGGGACCTCAGTTTGGTGACCATCGTCCCCAGGCCGGGTAAGCTTAGTGACCATCATTGTCAGATCTGCCCTGGGATCACACACACTTCCAGGTGGTGTAAACTTGCCATTACTTGCTTTTAGGTGGGCATTGCCTACAACAGAAATGAATGTAAGCTACAAATGGAAGACATTCTTTGGGGCACACAGGAGATTCTTTTCAGCATCACAGAACTTGTAAACTGCGTGGGCTCTGAGGAATCTGAATCCGCTTCTCCTGTGGGAGAGTGAATGAAGTATCCTGTTGAAGTAAGTCCAGAGGAGGCCACAAAGATAATCCAAAGGCTGGAGCAGCTCTCCAATGGAGACAGTCTGAGAGACTTGAGGTTTTCAGCCTTAAGAAAAGAAGGCTCTGGGGACCTCAGAGCACCCTCCCAGTACCTAAAGGAGCTGCAAGAAAGCTGGAGAGGGACTTTTTATAAGAGCATGTAGTGACAGGACAAGGGGAAAGGCTTTTAACTGAAAGAGGGTAAATTTAGATTAGATATTAGCAAAATATCTAATATCCAGGTGGTGAGACACTGGCATAGGTTGCCCAGGGAAGCTATAGCTGCTTCTGGCAGTGTTCAAGGCCAGGCTGGATGGGGCTTTGATCAACCTGATCTAGTGGGAGGTGTCCCTGTCTGTGGCAGGGGGGTTTAAATTGAATGATCTTTAAGGTCTGTTTCAATCAAAACCATTCTGTGACTTGATGATCTTCCTTCGCCTGCACCATGGTGTTGTCACAGGCAAATTCCTGCCTCTCAGGAATGCCTTGGAACTAATTTGTGAAGTAGTAAGTCATTCCCCTACTGGGTGGTCCTTCAGAGTGTCACTAGCATCCTGCCTTTTCCAGTCCCAATACTAGCAACTTTCTTCAACAGTCCGAAGCATTTTCTGTTGCTGCAGAAAGTGCTGTTGCCATTCTGTTACCTATCTTCAGCCTGCTGTCAAAATCTGCTACTTCTGAACCAGAGTAAATCCAGTGAGGTTTTTTTTCCCGTGTTTTGTCCCCTGGCCTTGTGCAACACATGCAGAGCATGACACTTAAACCTAAATCTTGTATTTACTTTACTTTAACTCCTTTAATGACAAAATTTAGGAACCTGATTAACAAAAGAAGTAGGAATTAGCCACGAAAGCTGTGGAGCTAGGGATAGCTGAACGGGAAAACTTCAGTTTTCAGCAGCTGAGATTCAGTACCATTTTTCAGAAGAAAAGGTCTCTATCAGCCTCTAATTCATACTTCTGCTTTAGAAACACCCAGTCCAAATAGGCAAAACCAAGGTTTGACTCTCTCTACCTCATAGCAGAGAAAAATGAGGAAGAAGCTAATTAGTGGAGCAGTAGGATACAAGATTTGGACTTGATGATCTTGAAGGTCTTTTCTGACCTAGCTGATTCTATGATTCTAAGAAAAAGATAGGAAGAGGACTCAAATTTAAATGCAAATCAAATGTCTCAACCACAAGGCTGTCCTTTCTTTTCATACTGAGGACTTACCTACTTAAACACTTTCTTCAAAAAACAAGCCAAGTGTAGAGAAAATGTATGGCAGATTATGTGGGACTGTCATCACTAGCCTTTTGCTTACTAACCATTTTGGATAACATTGTTCTTTCAGATGTCACAACTATGTCGCTAGCATATGGCATTGAGACACATATGCTCCCTAAATCTACCACTGGCTCATAAGGTACTTAATGTGGGGTTTTTAGCAGAAGAAACTTTAATCATCCTAATCTCAGGAAAATAGTACTGCAGGAAAAAAAAAATCACTTATCTAAATATTGATTTTGACCGCTGAGAGTCAGAGGACCATAAAACGAAACTTTTAGCTTTTAGTCCTGAGTAAACTGAATTTTAAATCCAGGTTAAAAAAAAAAGAAAAAAAAGAAAAGAAAAGTTTTAAAAAATGCTCAGCATTCAGAGGAAACAAGGAGAAGGCACGTGTGGTATTTCCTGCAGAAGCAAATCTTATCCCAGTTTTCAGCCAGATCTACCAACCAGACTTCCCTTTCAGAAGGCCTTGAGACCAAGCTGCTTGAGGCGCTGCACTGGATACACAGAGGTTTTGCACATGGTTAAAGGTCAAACACAACACAGAGAGCTTGACAGAAGTGGTCTGTACGAAAAACACATTGCTGAAAACTAACCTTGAAGTGCTGCTGATGTGTCAGGAACTTATGTACAAATCACTCAGATAAAATACACTTTATAAAAACATGTAGATACCTTATGTCTCCTTAGTCAAGGCTCTTTGAAGGTATTTTGGACTCTGAGTCAGCAAGCATTTGTTTTCCTCCTTAAAATGTCTGGCTTCTGTCTTCCATTCATCCTCCTTCATGCCCCTGTATAGGTATTTTTCTAAATGACCTCCACTCTAAGTCTCTCTGCATTTTAGTTACTCTAAGATGGAGTCCTGAATGTTAATGATACTTCAATATATTAAATTTATGAATAATTAAGGTGGGGGGTTTGCCTCTTGCCTTCTTACAGTGAGAGAGATTTGTATTCAGTGCACTACGTTTTAAAGCTTGACAGCTGAAGCTTCATATTTTTTCATAGTTTCAGAGCCTGAAAGCTTCTATTAATTTAGAGGGTCATTAACAAAAAAAATCTCAAAATGGTAATATAAAGAACTGAAGATCATATTCATTAAGTACATCCACAAAGGAAAAAAAAGTTCTTCAGTGTAAATACACTGCATAAATTGCAGTTGTTGCATAAAATTTAAATGCATAAATTTGCCATTAAATTTATTTTAAATTCTCTGATATTTTTCTATGGTTCTTATAAAATTTGTGCCTCAGCGCTTCCTTAGTGAGTATCTTTGAAACCATAGGCACCTTTCTGCTGGTTTAGGGAATTTAAGATAAAGCTGCTTCACTAGCATCCTGGTAGGAGTGCTAAATGTGCATTTCCTTTGCCATCACTCTACCCAGCTTTATTGAAAGTGAAAGGAAGTTTTACCCCTATTACAAGTAGAATTGACTGGAAATTATTTCTTGAGTTTTATCCACTGAAAATATCCAATTCTTTCTTGACTGACTAGAAACCCATGCTAAAACTCAGTATCCAATATATTTTCTCTTGAATTTGAGTACTATTTCCATGAATGGACCTTAGTATTATTGACCCTTAGTATTACAACATTTTGACTCAGTCTCATACTTAATGCCTTTAAAAACATTTCTGCCTTTATGCTATATCACTTACTAGCAGTGAATGACAGCATGATGTTTTGGAGAAGAAAATTCGAAGTATCTCAAAAAAGTAAACATCAGAAAGTTTCGCCCCTATCTCATACATGATGCTTTCTTGCTTTTCTGTGTATACCATTCATTATTGATAAACAAAAGCACTACAACTTTGAAAAGATATTTGAAGCAAGTCTCTAAAATACAAATCTAGAAAAATGAAGATGTAGTTTCTCAGAGGTGCTAACACTTAAGCAAAGAACAGAATTTGAAAGGTGGGTTATGCAGCAGCATGTGGGAAAGAATAAGTTAAGACAGCAAAGTGGTGCTATCCAGTGCAGTGCAGCACTTACCTAGAACTATTTGGATGCACATAAAGCAAGGGGGAATCTACTTTTACTGAGCCCTGTTAATTTGCATGGAGGTTTTGGCATGACTTAGGCAAGAACTGCCTCTGGGGAGGTGTACTAAGCAAGATGATGTGAAATAATGCTCTATGTTCCTTTTTTCCACCTCTGAGCCCCCATCCTGAGAGTCCTTGTGAACATGGAAGGAGTCACCTAAACTTCCACTGAATTATTTGTGTGTTACATCAGCGTTTGCAGTTGAGGAATTAATGACAAAGTTTGTACCTGCTACTAATTTGTCTCGAAAACTGAAAATGAATGATGAAGATTTTGCCATGAGTCTGTATAGATTGATGCATTTTCACTATTCATATCAAAACAACTCACAAGCAAAATTCTTCTGCAACAAATAACAGGCATAGGACATTTTTATGTTGTCAGCAATAAACCAAAATGAGCCTTACAACCTTATATTTCTATGGACAGCAGTCAAATTACTAACTATATTTGCCAAGTGTCTCGTAGAGTACCCTGCCAACATGCCACTTCTACAGGAATGACAAGCCTGTTACATTCAGTAATAATTTGGAATCAGATAAGGAGAAAATTACATAGAAGTAAAGGATAGCAAGGACAGAGAAGGGTGAAAACCAGATATGTTGAGTCTTGCAATCCTAATACTTGATATGAGGGCAGCTGGAGGGTCATTGCTTGGCCAGGGTATGATCAGTAGCAGCAGAAAATGCTGAACTCAAGCCTTTTTGAGGCGCTGTTGTCTTGTGTTCCTGGAACCCTTCCTTCCAAGAGAGGCTGAATTATGATATTTTCCCAGGAAAAGGAAAGTAGTGGGGAAAGAACAAGCAAAACGTTTAGGACTCATAAAAAAAAAAAAAAAAAAAGAAAAAAAAAGAAAAAGTGGTTTGGGCTTCCTTTGGGTGAACGGTTGGAAACTGGCAGTTTGCCTTCTGTGCTTTGTTGTCTGAATTTACTTTTATGCTCTTTCAGGGAATTGAGTAGTTCTCTGGTTTCTTATTAAATTTTTGCAAGAAAGAAATAAGGAATACATTAAGATACCTTTAAATTAGATTTTAAATACCTACAGACCTATTAAAAACATGTAATACTTTTTTTTTTCTTTTTAATAACTTCAACAGATTTGCCCCCAGGGTAACATTTTTCAAGGATAAATTTTCATTAACTTACATTTCTCAGCATTTCAATGCTGTTAATAATTCAAAATACAGTTTTAAAGAATGCATTAGGTTTAACAACTAGGATAACCTTTCATCCTTATTGATAGTCACAGACTAGGCAGCTTCAAAAAGGGTTTTATAGGCCAGAGCTTCAGCTAAAGTTTGACTTAACCATCTTTGTTTATGGGTTGCAATATTGTTTGGCTGTCTTTTCCAAAGTAAGCTTGCAATTATAGCCCATAAAATGAGAATAGTGATTCCATATTTGCATTTGTTTGTCACAAATTTTCATTTATAAACTTCTTGCCATTCTATTTTGTAGGTGCTATTATGGTGTTTGTGAACACTGAATTCTATCAGTGTGGTATTATAAATTCACATATCATATTAAAAATCACAAACTATATAAGGTTTTGACTGGCACTGAGTACAACTAATGTTTCAGAAATTCCTGATCTTAACCTGTGAGATGTATGCGTGAGTACATGATTTTCGGTGTACTTTGTACTATCTTCAAAAGACCCAAACTAAACAGAACATGAAAATGGACCTCCACAACCTCAGTGTCATCTTTCCTTCCCATAACTAATAAAAAATTAAAACTTAAAAAAGCATTCTGGCCAGAGACATACAGTACTTAGAACCTGTTCTTACTTGGGATTTAGCACACCTAGGGAATTCCACCTAACATAGCTTTAGACTACAAGAAAGACTTAAAGGAGAAGCGCAAACAAATGAACAGATCTGCTCCTTGGATGATCTCACACCTGAAAACAGAGCTAACATCAGAAAAAAAAAAACTTATTTGGGCTTAAGTGTACGTACTGGATATTACTTATATAAACCTTTACCAAGATACACATTTCAAATATCTTGAGAACTTGCCATACTTTGCAAGCCTAGCTTTTGTGCAGTGACTGCCCCTCCTGGCTTCTGGGTTGGATATGTGGCCCTGAAAAGAAATCTTGTACACTGTAACAAAGCATTTCTCATAGAAAAGGCTGTCAGAGAAACTAAACTGAACTGGTGTAGTTGCTCGTGGGTTTGACAGATCAGGACATGGTCCATAGCCTTGTGGGAAGATTTAGCTCAACTCTAGGGGTTGCTCCTGCATCACTGCAAGTGTAGCCACTTTGAAGGAAAGGAAAAGGGGATGGTGATCCCCCGGTCCAAGACAGGTCCCATTACAAAACAGTGAGAAATTCTTGATAGATGCTGGTACCTAAGAAGAATTACAACAGAGGAAGTAGATTCACAAGTGTCACCCCTCCACACTTTGAGATACAGGAGATATTTTAGCCACTGAGGGTGAACAGAAACAAGAAGAATGAAAATACACTTATGATATTTTTTGATCGGGTAATTATACAACTACTGGCCCAGTGCCTAATTTACACCTCAAATACTGTAATTTGCCTTGCCAGGTGCTTCTTTGTATTGTGTATTTCACTGTGTTAACATAATTGCAATCATATACTCCTAAAGGAGATTACTGTTGTTGGACCTAAAATTTTCATGAGATCTTTTCAGTCAGCCATCACAGCCACTCCTATTGCACCTTCCACTGTGATACACTTGCACAGACAAGAAAAAACAAGAAAGATAAGCCAAAAAAACTCTGAGGTACCCTTTGCATATGTACAATAATTACTTTCTGTCCAAAATATTGGCATTCCTGGCAATAATTCATCAGTAAATCTGCTTGAAATATTTTTCTTCCCTGACAGTTCCTGGAGCAGTGAGTCACTCTTACGGTCAGACTTCAAATAATTTCATAAATGAGGTGGTCATCCCATGTTTTCTTACTGTCCTTCTGCACTATGCCTATTTTAGACCCACAGCAGTGATCTGGAATGTCCCATTGTTACTTTGGAAACTTTCCTTTGCACAACCTGTTGGTATCTCCAGTCCAACATGGAGAAGATTACACAGAAATAAATGTTTATCAAGAAAGATCTCAGCTGTTTTAGCCACTGCTGTATTGCTCTAGGCACTACACTCCATGAATTAAGCTTTTATGCTGCCATATGCAACTGAATTCCACTCTCTAGCTGTTTGTTCCTTGTCTACCACAGCACTTACCTTTGGGAGGTGTCATGCCACAGAAGCCAATCAGGGATAGATGCAAACAGCTGAACCAAACCACAAGCAATCCTTAAATATCTTGCTGTTCTTACTATTGCTACTACACAGCATCCACTTCTACCCTTGATCTGAAATAGAGTAGGTGGTTCCAGAGCCTTATCAGTTTCCACCTCAAGCGAATGATCCCACCATTGACCCCACATGTGAAAAATGACTGAGAGCTTATACCCAGCCCATCCAGTTCCCGAGGGTGTCTTTCTGCTTATTTAATTGTTTTAGAACTCCTGCTAATTCTTGAATTATGCAATTTTTCTGGTCACCTCCTCTATGCCACTGGGATTATATGGAGTTCATAATGTCATTGCTGAGCTCTTTCTTTTCTGGAATTGAAGGGTACATTATTATTTACAACACATTTTATAGGATTTTATTTGCAAAGGCTTTCTTGAGTTGCTAAAACTGAAGTGTTTTGATAAAAAAACCAGCTTGATTTACATCCAATGCTTATACCAGAAAATATCTTTTACTATGGGGTGGTGGTACTATGCTAAAATACAAACTATAAAGTATCCTTTAATGTCAGAATTAAACTATTACAAGAGCCTGTGACTGAACTCAGATATGCATATCACAGTGCAAAGGAATGAACATTGCAGTTGTTTCAGTATATTTGCCTTTATACCAGAGCAGTGTTCCTTCAAATCTGTCCATCTCAGAAAGGATTTTTTTAGATTAATTTTCAGGTTACATACATTTAAGTATTAAATATAAACAAAAAATAAAGTCCATTATTAGATACATTTTAATTGCTTTTTTTTTCTCAGCATTTTTACTGAAGGCCATACAGTTAAGTGTTCGACAGCCCTGTGAAAATATTATCAATGTGTAAGATCCAAGACTATAACCTATTATTATTTACACAGGCCTGAATCAATTTGTTTTATTGTTTAACATCTTATAAAAGCCTTTGTGGTCTTAGAAAGCCTTATATACACATGAGCAAACTGATGAGCCTCCTGTTTTCCCCTGGGTACATTGCTCTGCGATGATAATTTTCAGAGAAAGCTGGGCTCAACATCTGTGAGTATATCACTATGTATGATATATTCACAAGCTTTTGTAATTAAGTTCCACTGCTTGGTATAAATGGGATCAAATTTACCAGATGATGCAGCAGAACCTTGTAGTCAGGATTCAAGGGTTTAAATGACACAGCACTCTTTTCTGCAAATATGTCTTGAAGAATAATATGGGAGTTTTCAGTACTCTGTAGACCTTCCCTTAATGCAGGCCATTTAGAAAAGATGGAATACAAAAAAACCATAAATGAGTATTTCTGACCAAACATACTATAATTAACAGTTAACATTATGTGCATCATCCACTTTTAAAACCAGTTTGGGGCTTGTTGCATATTCCTGTAGCTATTTACAATAAGAGTGACGTAACTCTGTATTACTTGATTTCTGTTGTCTATGCCAGAAATGTAAAATAGAGAACAAAAGCCAGAAACATCTGAATTCTAAGCCCAGCACTTCAACAAACACTCTGCCCATTTTCTTAAAAGGTTAATAAATTTTGCATGTCCCAATATGAAATTATTTTGGACTTGGTTAAATACTCACTGAAAACTTCACTGTCTTCAGTGAACTTCTATCCAGACCTTTGTTTAGATGTCAGAAGATGGATTAAGTCCTTATTTAAGACACCCACATTTGAAAAGTTCTGCCTGTGTTTCAATGTTGCTATCTATAAAATGATGAGAATAAATTTAACCATTCCCATAGGATTTTGGGAGGATGCATCAGGATGCACTTGTAAAACTGAAAAACACTGGTCCTACAAACATCTTCATCAGAAGTGGTAATCTTGTCTGTTACTTAACTCCAAAGAAATGAAATATTGACTGTCTTCCTAGATCGTTTTAACCCTCTCTACTTTCACTGCAGTAAGTGAAATTCACACAGCAGAAACCACTCAATCATAATCTCACAGGACATGGTCGCATTACTACCCAGTGATTTCTTAACAAAATCTTAATAGATCGTGATTTTTAACAAACTAACTCCTTTTTTTTGTTGTTGGCTTTTTTTGGGGGGGGTTGTTTGTTTGTTTGTTTGTTTTGTTTTGTTTTGTTTTTTCCATTTAATAAGAAACTCCCTGAAAATAGCTCTATTCATTTTAGTGTTAACCCTTATCTTGTATGCAAATGGTGTGCCATGATCCCAGCAACAAAACTGCGAGAGAAATTGAGGTTTACTGTCAGTATGTAGGAAGACTGTATCATTTACTGGCATTGTGGACACATGATGGGATGGCTGCTATGACTGTAGTGTTGTAATGGTAGGATACAGGCTCTTCAGAAAAGACAGGGAGGGGAGACATGGAGAGGGTGTTACCCTCTGTGTCAGTGACAAGCTGGTGTGCATGGAGCTTTGCCTGGGGATGCATGAGGAGGTGGCTGAGAGCTCATGGGTCAGGATTAAAGTGGGGGTAGGGACTGTTGACATTATAGTGGGTGCCTGTAGGTTGCTCAGCCAGAAAGACTGAGTGCATGAGGCACTCCCTAGATAGGTAGGAGCAATCTCATGTTCACAAGCCTTGGTCCTTATCTGGGACTTCAACCATCCTAATATCTGGAGAGACAGCACAGCAGGGCATAAGCAATCCAGGAATACGTTGATGGTAACTTCCTTTTCCAGGTGATAGAAGAGCGAATGAAGAGAGGAGCTATGCTGGACCTTGTTCTCACTAGCAAGGGGGGAAAAAGGCTGGTGGGGAATGTGAAGCTCAAAACCAGCCTTGGCCTAATGGAAGGTGTCCCTGCCTATGGCAAGGAGCTGGATCTAGATGATCTTTAAGGTCCCTTCCAACCCAAACCATTCTATGATTCTATGATTTAGGTTTTTGATAAATTTGGGGTTGGAAAGAGCTAAATCAGTTTGCTTACTCTCCTGCTAGCTCAAGATTTCTTTTCTATGATTTATTCATAGAAGGATTTATTAGTGGGATGCTCAAGATCAGCACATCCGCAGGCTGGTGAGTGCCTTTGGTGCCCTGCTGAGGAAACCTGTGTCCCTTGAATGAGGAGATGTTGAGAAGGACAGACTGGCTTCTGTACCTTTAAAACTTCAAAAACATCAATTTCCTGCAGTTTAATGTCACTGAGAGAGAGCTTTTCATATCTGCAGAATGACAGTTTCATTGATGCTTGCTTTGTGCTTTGCTTTTCCCAGTTATAATTGTTATGATCTGAACTTTATGTAATGTTTCTTAACAATTTAAAAAGTAAATTCCATATATAACTTAAAATTAAACAAAACAATTAGGTTCTGAAATAAAAAAATTATTGCTGTGCATCCGACAAGGACTATTAATCTTATTCAGTAAGGGCTGCAGACACACTGGACACAGGCAGCTAAGATGGAGTGCCAAGGCTGTAAAAAACAAGATAAATGGCTGTTTTGCTTAAACCCATTTGCTGTTGATGGCCCCAAGATGGGCTTAGCTTCTGGGTGATTTCATAGACTGTATCTGACCGCCAACACTTTCACTTGGACTTATTTTCACACATTTTGAAGTAGTTTTTCTGGCATTCCTTTTTGTGAATATTGGTTTAAATCATGATTTGTAAATGCATTACATCAGTCATGTTTATAATGGTGTTTGCATCCTTTGTCATGCATAAAGGCAACTTAATCATTAAAAATGCCACATCACATCCAAGCTTTCCACTGAGATATTTGGCAGTCTTTGGAGGCTTGGCAATGTGACATTACAGGCACTTAAACATCAACTGCAGCTCTTTCACAGGCTGATTGAAAAAGGAAGTGGGGAGAGGAAAGGCGTTTTTAATGTATGTCTCAGTGTAGGCGTAGGAGGATCCATTAAGAAGTGACAGAGACTAATGTACTGCAGAGATGCCCAACACAGCACACACACTCCCCTCGCGCCTTGCAAGAAAAGGGTTGTACATTTCTCCACAGTTGCTCTGGCTGGTCAGCCCTGGAGGCTCAAGCAATACCTTAAGATGGCGCAGCCCAGGCAAGCTAATCCTTGGCAGAGTTGCTGTGACAGCTGCCCAGGTTTCCATTTTGTGCCAGAAGCTTTATGCTGCTACGGTCATTTGGCCAGGAGTGAAATTGATGTGCCAGTTCCCCTCAGGAAGGAGCTCAGGCAGTTGTGGACAATAAGTTCATCTTGTGCCCACTTTGCATTTCGTCCATGAACAGTCAGACGCAGCCATGGCCCCAGGACTCTGTGCAGCAGGGCAATGCTGGATGCTGTGGTTTGCCCATCTTATATCACCAAAATACAACCACAATTACGAAGGAAGCAAACCGAATATCCCCAAGCCTAACTGTTAGAATCACCAGGTGCTCACTTCCGATGCTTCCTCATCTTTGCAGTTCCCTGCTGGTCTTCACCCCTCTGCTACTTCATTTTTTCTGAGAACAGTATTACTTGATTCTGCCGCTCTGTGAGTCTGCTTGACGGTGCTGTTCCCTGGGGTAAAACATGGTTATCTTGGTGAATCTGATTTAGGCTCCCATTTCATAATTTTGTTCTCTCCGGCTACATGAAAAGTCGTAATTGGTGACTGAAGAGCTTCCTTAGAGCAAAGCATCATTTAGGAGAAAAGCATTTTAAAACAAAACATACCTCACTGTCAATAAAACAGCCTGCACTCCTACCTGCTCACAAGGTAATTAGTGGTTCTCCATGTGGGGGCCCTGTAAGGACTCACTGCCAATTTGCTCTTCTCCCTTCTTGTCTCTACCAGAGCTCCCTGCCCTGCCCTGTAGATGCAGGGGCTCCTTCCAGGCCATTCCTACCCACTGGGAGGCGGGCAGCAAGGCAAACTCCAAGTCCGGATTAGCAATACTAACACATCACCTAATGCAGAAGCTCTTCCAAGATACCAGCTTGATCTGCTGGGTTTCTGGTACACACACATTGCCACATCCTTCCCCTGTCTGCTGCCCCTACCTCTTCCCGGCCACAGCATCATCTCAGTATAGCAAAGTAGTGGCAGAGCCATCTTGGGACTGCCAGCTTGGGACAGCTCACCTCCCTCATGGTGATTAGGAAATGGATGCTGCCTGACTGGCTTTTCCTCATAGAATCAAGTAGGTTGGAAAAGACCTTTAAGACCATCAAGTCCAACCTCATACTCCATTTGTGTTCCACATGGATCAATTTTATGTATGACTGCTGTTCCATTATGATTAAAAAAAATCAATTTATTTAGATGTGTTGCAGTTTTACGCTTCACCACTTTACTCATTTTAGTTTCTGTTTAGATGGCAATATGAAATACTAACATCCTAACTCATAGGATGTATTTAAATTGTAGGCACAGTGACTGGAGTTTTTTGCTTTTTTTTTTTTTAAAGATGTGAAGTTATTGAAGAACCATTTCAGGGCATTTTAATGAAGTTCAGAAATATAAATTTAAAATGTATAACTGGAAAGCAAAAAGAAGACAACGTATAAGAAAGACTAGAGACAAGGGCCAACTTTTAGCAGCATATCAAGTAAGGTGAATGTAAATCAGTTCATGTATTCCAGCTGTACACCAGCTGAAGTACGATTTAGAGTATACTACAGCTATTCAGGATCTAGTATCTGATTGCACAGACATAAGAAGGATTGAAATATTCTTACATTTTCTCTCTGATAAGCCACGTAGTGTTGGATATACATTAATAAGCCGTTAAGCCATAGTTATCTTGGTACTCACTGAATGCTATCATTTACTATTTGAAATACATAAAATAAAAAGTAATTATGTAATAATTAAGCAAGAAAGGAAAGCATTGTCTCCTGGAAATTAATGACATTTATCCTTTGACTTTTTCTCTTATCTATGCAGTACAGGATATTTGGAATACTATCCTACTGAAATTTAGTCAGGAAAATACACATACACTATGAGAGCTTCTGAGCTTAAATCCATTATTGCTGAGAGTAATCAACTCCTTGAGTCTCAAAGTTTACCAGATGAAATAGAAATTTGATCTATAAAGCACCTTCAAAAGCTTAAGTGCCCAGCAATACAAGAGGAAACTTCTAAATGTCTGAGGTTTTTTTCCCTAGCCATTGAAGCTCATTTTTGCCATGAAGTGGGAAAGTGGTGAGGGAGAAGAGAGAGCAGCAAGCACTAGGCAAGAGATGGAACAAACCAAAACAAGTTACAATGAACTTTCCCAGATCTGTACATCTCTCCCTACACAATCCTGTGACCCTGAAATCACCCTGAATTTTCCTGTCCCCTTCCCCTTTGTTTTGGCTGTTGTTGAGTCTAATTCTTGCATTGTGTTGTATGTTAGGTATGTGCTCATATATACTCCTATGCATACCTAAAGTCTATGTTCCTTCTGTTCAAGGCAGTGCATTTAGATTAAATTCATGGTCAATTTTGTCCACTAGTTCCTTTAGAGAGCCAGGTAACTTAGCCTAACAAAGCAAGCTATTGCTTGCATAACACCCTTTGATCAAAGCATTTTCTGGGAAATGGGAGAGGAGCATTCAAGTCAGAGTAGGACTAAAAACATTGCTCACATTTTTTAGATGAGAGATTAGGTGGAAAGAAGATGAGGGAGAAGACAGAAAATATAAGATTCACAGGGCATGAATGTGTGGGAGCATGGCTTTGTAATCAGGGATGTGGGTGTTCAATGAGGATGGAAAGGTCCTGTGTTCAGGTCTCTTCTTCATAGACACTGCACAAATCTATTCATGAAAAGGCTCAGAGTAAAATACAGAAGCAGTGATGGGAGTGGGTACCACACCTAGACCATCTACCCCTTTGCAGGGTTCCTTCTTCTCACTGCTCCACAGACCTTCTTTGATGACTTCTCTGGCTCCCTGCTCCTTGCTAAGTTGCGGGGGTCTCCAACACAGCCACACAGGGGCCTGTAGCCATCTGCTTGGAGCTGTGACATACCCACAACCCACAACACCAAGGTGGACTGAAAAAGGTGTCACTTTTGCTAAATGATTCAGGAAGCTAGTGTGGAAGAGGATGCTTTGAGGAAAATAGATGTTTTAGGAATTAAAAAAGAGCAAGCTGTCAGGTTCCTTATGGAACCTGGCTAGATAAAAAACATCTGTGCAACACTTGTATTTATGCAAATATAAGCATGGGAAGTACATGCCTTAGGATATACAAAAGGGGGGGAAAGGAGCTTATACTTTTAATGTTAGAAATAGCTTGCTGTTTAATGACATAAAGGGGGGGAAAGGAGGAAAGGATCTTTTCAGAGGAGTTAGCAGTGCTCATTGAAAGAGCTTTAGACTAAATTTGAAGGTGGAAAGGGATAAAGACAGGCTCACTAGAGACAAGCTTGGGGTCAGCATGGGTTGAAGGATGGTGTGCTTGCAAGGTCCTTCGGTCTGCTGTCTCAGTAAGGGATGGAGATCCATGAGGTGGCAAAGATTACTGATGTGCTAGAAATCATGCAAGTGCTTGAAGATGGTCATGTAGGAATTAAGGCTTCTCCCCCAAAAAGGTGGCAGCCCAACTGAAACACATCTACACCAGTGCATGCAGCATGGGCAACAAACAAGAGGAGCTGGAAGCCATTGCACAGGAAACCTATGACAGTGTTGCCATCACAGGAACATGGTGGGATGACTCGCATACCTGGAGTGCTGCAGTAGATGGCTATAAACTCTTTAGAAGGTATAGGCAAGGCCACCCTCCTTCATTTACTTTCTCTTTCTGTCTTTCCCTTTCCTTTCATATAGATTTTGGGGTATATTTTATTATTAGACTTTACATATAAAAAGAGGAAGTAGCTGAAGGGGAAAATTTACATATAAGAAGAGGACTTTACACATAAGAAGAGGAAGTAACTGAAGGGGAAAATTTTTATCAGTAGAGCTTGATATTGATATAGATTAAACAAATTGTACATTGACATCTTGTCAGTATAATCCCAATATTGTTGTTTCCCAGTTTTAGAAATTCAGTCTTAATAATTCAGAAGTTTAGTCTTAACAATTTAATTTGAACAGGTTTAATTTGAACAATTCCATGCAGAAATACAGTTCTGAGGAGTTTAAGTAAGGAGAATGAACTTTGAATGTTATAGATATAGAAATGCAGTTCTATTACTCAGAAGGTGAATAATGACCTTATTTGTTGATTAGCAAGGGAAACAAAGAAATGTTGAGTTACTACGTTTGTGTTGTTTGCTGCAACTGTTTTTGATTAATTAGAGTATGAGGTTAAATTGTAATAATAATAGTATAACCTTTGGTAACGTGATAATAAGTATTGATGTAAGCTTGATATAACAGAGAGATTTGTGTTGCCAATAATAATTAGATACCCTAATGTTTTAATCAATAAGATTAAGAAATGCTTGGGAACCAACACATATTACAGCTAAAATGACGCTTAAGAGGACGGCTTAAAATGTTGTTCTTTGGTACTGTCCCTGAGGTGATGTTTCTGGACACAGCAGTATTATTCTGCTCTGCCAGATGGTGCTAAAGATAAACAAGGCAAGCTGAAGCATTGGTGGAAAAGAGCACTGTTTCATTTCAGCAATAAAATGCTCAGATAAAACTGCTTTTCTAAGGCTTTAAGTTTTTATAAGGATGTCGGTGTGATTAGTCAGAGATGATCCTATCACAAGTCACAGGTACTACCCGGTCTGCCTACCCGCAGGGGGAGCAAGACTTGAGCCTAGATCTTAGCTTCCCCATCAACAGCTTCTGACACTTTCCAGGGCTGGATGCTGGATTTTGTCTCCTCTTCAAAACCCAGCACAACCCTGATCCATCCACAGCTCATCACGTTCAAGTTTCTCTTTCATTTGCTTATTTCTGCAGTAACAGAAATGCCAAACTAGAAGAGATCTGGTCCCTTCTCCATGTTTCTGTACGTGAACAGCTGAAGAGAATAATACACTGAACAAAACCAGATGGAGATACCAGAGCTTTACTCGTGCTTAAATATATTTCAGTGTATCTATCTTGCTCTTTACACACAGATCTCTTTAACAACGCTCTCTTCAATGTGCTGTCAACTGAGAGAAATTTGGCAAGAGTTTTGGAAATTTTTGCTCCCAGGAATACTTCTAAAGCATGAGAGGTCCTGTGAATTTGGAGTTCGGATGATGAGGTGCGTCTTAGTTCATTTTAATCAGGAAAACTATCATGTTTACTATTTTGCATCCCTTGGGTTGTCAAGCATTGGAGCAAGCTACCCAGAGAAGTGGTTGAGTTGCCATTCCTGGAGATATTTAAAAGACATGTAGATGCGACATGTAGAGACATGGTTTAGTGGTGACTTGTCAGTGCTAGGTTAATGGTCAGAGTCAATGATCTTACAAGTCTTTTCCTACCTAAATGATTCCATGTTTCTGCTTTTTCCTCTAGTTTGCATTTCTCATTTAGAGAGAGGAGAACTGAGCACAGTCATTCAAGTGCAATAATTTTCTTACAGCAGAGCAACATTTTTGTAACAAGTCAAAAGATGCTTGGCAGAGCTAGCAATGTCCAAGAGATTCTCTTTTGGACATAATCAGATGCAGATGAAATACCACACAGAGTTAATTGAAAGAGCTGATTCCAAATTGGGTTATGGTTGCAGTTAATCACATAGATCCTTGCCAGAAGCATATAGATTGCAGAACTTCTTGGCCTCAGATAACAGAACAGATAATTGTTCAGCAACAGAGAGCATACGTCTTTCACTACCCATGACTGTATTGTATCGGACAAGGTTTCCTGGGTGAAGCTTTCTGTTTGCATGCTCCTCCCCTATAGCTCTGTGTTTCATCCAGTCTTCTGCAAAAGGACTTGGCCATTCAGCCAGCTTCATTTGAAGACCACTTTTTCCAAGGAAAAAATGGCCTTCAAGGTCCAAAAACCTATTGCTAGCATTAAAGAAGATGTTTTCTCTCACCTTTGTGCTTCCCCTTTAATTTGCTCTTTCAATCAATTATGCTCAATATCCCACCCGCACTAGATCTACGGAGGGCTTCTAACACTCCTTTCCCTGTCCTCACTGGGTTTTTTTTTTTGCCTTTTCCTTTCTCTTCTCTGTGGTATTTCTTCCTTCTTATACGTACAGATGATACCTGCATATTCTGCATACCACTGAGCCCAGGCTTGCAGTGCCCAACAGCTAAATACTCAGATCCTGTAGTATCCTGCAAGTGACTTTAGATATCTAGGACTTTCCAGCAGTCCTTGGTGAGCATTGGGATCCTGTAAGGATCTCACCTTATCAAATACCTTGTGCCTCTTGGGGACAGGAGAAGAACAGAGTCTCAAGGCTGTTGGAAATAGGGAAGAAGGAGAATGAAGATGACAGCTGAGATGGAGAGGGAAGTAGTGTCTGGATCAAGTGAGGAGTTTGTCAAATAAATTTGCTAACTTTGGCTTGTAATCGTAATTTATGACTGTTGTTTTTCTGATTTGTGGGGTTTTTTGGTTGGGTGGTTTTGGTTTGGTGGGCTTTTCTTTTTTTTTTTTTTTTTTCTTTTTTGGTTGCTGTTGTTGGTTTTGTTTGGTTGGTTGTTTGGTTGTTTGTTTTCTCCTATTTGACTACCAATTGTAATAAAAATCCTAAGCAAATCAGCTTGGCAATTGAGACCCATGCATTTCACTTCAAGGAAAATGTTACATATATACACAATAATGTGAACAATCCTGGGGATTGGATCAGAGACCAGGAAATTTTATAACTGCTGCCTTGGTCTCCCTTTGGCTTGCTGAATATTGCACCTCTGCTTGTGCTCTAGTTTCATCAAGAGTCTTCCCATCCAGCTAAGTTGCTGTGAAAAGTGGGACCTTCCTTCAAGCGCGTCTGAAAGAAGGTCACCGTGGCAGCCATGGCTTTTGCTATCCGTGCCTATCAAGCATTTTACTGGACAAGGCTCTCCCAGGAGTGAGGTGGAATTCAGTGACTTAATTCTTTTCCAAATCACATGAGACCTTCAGCAGGATCTAGCACCAGACTGGGGTGTTCCTGTGTGTTCCCAAGCATCCCAAGAGCTTTGCTATTGAAAACACAAATATCTCTATGTGATTGCTGGACAGGCAGATATTTGCAGTGTGTTCTTAGGCTTGGGTGCCTAAATTCCTTGAGTTCCATTCTTAGAAGATGTAGTGTATTTCACCCTCTTTTATGAGCTGCTTCCTCAAGCAGGGTAATCATGGCAATG
Organism: Coracopsis vasa; assembly: GCA_026283785.1. Taxonomy (NCBI): domain Eukaryota; kingdom Metazoa; phylum Chordata; class Aves; order Psittaciformes; family Psittacidae; genus Coracopsis; species Coracopsis vasa. The sequence continues at coordinate 48,117 of JANHGB010022669.1, forward strand.
GCTGCATGTGCATTGATTTGCTCATGCAAACATGAATCATGTAGTTAGACTTGGGCAAACCACATTGTGCCATCAGTGTTTCTCAGCTGCGGTTGCAGGAATTGTTGCATGGCTTGGTTGCATATGATTCCCAGAGTGGGAATGCTTTGTGCAGAAACATCCTTTCCACTCTGTTCTTAACCTTATAGCTGCTTCACTGATTTTTTGGTAGTGCTTTTCATTCTCCCTTTCCCTATGAATTTCATTACTTTCAGATGTGGTTTTAACTATAGCTTAGTCTTTTACACCTAGAGCTGTTCAGTACATTAGCCTTTTAAGACCTGCTGTTGAATAAATAATGCACTGCATTTATAGACTACAGTTAGGCTAAATTCAACCATTTCCTTCTTTTCCCAGGAGTACAGTGAACATTTTTGTTGCAAAGGCTGGAGGTAACACTAGAATTCTTCCCCAAGAAACCAGCAGGTTCTCCAGTCTGTGAAAATCAGGACTTTCCTGCATTGCCTTTCTCAGGACTGCCAGGGACTCATAGCTTTCTATGTAATTCCCAGCCCTCCACATCCATCCAATCATCAAAAAAAAACCTCATTTCCTAACTCTGATTTAGCCATTGTGGGCTGAGATGCATGCTTCTCACTTGAATTGCTGTTGTTTGTTTGGTGACAGAAATGAATCAAAGCTTTCCTAGCTTGCAGGTGCAGTAGTGTTAAAAATCAAAGCAGTGAAAGAGAAACTGTGGTCTGTTGCTGGTGGGGCTGAATCACCAAGGCCTGGAGAGCTCTTCTGTGCTCGTACAACTCTTCCCAAGCACTGCCTGAAAAGACAGCTTCCTCCCATCCAAGAGGCTTCTCCAGCTCTCAGAGAGAAGATGGCGCCCACACTAAAGCGGGTGATCTAATATATACTCAAGTAGTTTCATTCCTAGGTGCTTGAAATCTTCTGAAGGATGGAGAAAGTAAAATAGGTGAAGTTACCAAAAAGTAACATAGCTTCCTAATAAAGGGCTTGGTGATTAAAATGCTCAGAGGATTGATATACTGCGGTAAGAAAAATTCCTTGTGTAGGTATTTCCAGGTATTTCTTCAAGTGAGGGAGAACTTATGATGAAACTCAGGTCATTGACAAATCCAGGCTCTCTGCAGAATTTAGGTAATTACTACACCTTGCCAAGTGATAGGTCCAGTGATACAGACTATGAAAAGAGGATTCATTTTCTGCTGCAAATAAAGTCATCATTCAACTGTTCACCCCAGAAAGTTTTAGCCGAGAAGCTAACAGGCCTGTTTGTTACAGAATATATTTACATTTTAACTACAGTAATAGAATTCTGGTAGCAGGACCTCAGTGGAAGCACAGCTCTGCTTCAGATCCTATATAATATCAGACTCTGTGGGATTTGAGGCACTGTTCACATAGCATTGTTCACATTGCCAGTGAACACAAACCGATATACAGAAACAAATCTACATGGTCTGCACTCTATTGCTATTCTCTGCTTTGGAGACAAAGTACTTAATGAAAAATAACTTGCTTTTATGGTAAAACATATTTTAAAGAATAAAAAGCAATTTATATTCTATTTTATTTTTTTTCTCGTCTGCCGCTACTTTATCTACTGTGTATTTGTATGCTACCTCCTACTAAAACCAGATTTAATTATGCTGCTGTTACTAGCTATGATGTTAAATTCCAACTCTCATCACAGTCTATGGCTTATTATCTGAGGGAGGAAAGAAATGACTCACCTTTTTTCGCTGGGATGAATAAACTCATCTCTAGAAGATAAAAGTTGGCCCAGACTATTTTGAATCCCTTGAACCAAATCTAATGCATTTTCAAGTAGAGAAAATTTGCTAAAAATTGAGCAAAGTCTGAAACTTTTTCTCCCTGTTTAAACTGCTTGATTTCAGCAGGACCAAGTCAGCCTGAGTCAGGGAGCTGTGATTCTATAGCAAACTGTATTTTAGCTAAGAGAAAAAGCACAGGGACAATTTCAGTTATGCATGTTGGGTGCTTGTATTGAGAAGGCACAAAAGACGTGAGTATGCCAGAGTACCAGCTCTCTGCATATAGGTCTTACAATTCTTCTTTCCTTTAAATTCCTCACAGACTGCATTTGTAGCACAAATGTACCTTTTGCCTTGTTCTACCTTTCCTTTGCACGTCCTCATCACAATTCAATTTTATGGTTAATGTAAAATTGTTGTGCAAAAAGTGTTAATTTAATAGAGATTATTTGGTAAAAATAATGCCCACAGGTTCTGTTTGCTCTGTCCCAAGAGCTCCTCTAAGAAATTAACATAAATTACAAGCAGAACTCCTGTGCTTTTCTGGCAGTCAGCCCTTCAAGTACTTTTCTTATTTCCAAAAATTTTGATGCATTTTCCCTGGTTTGTCCATTTTCATTAGTGTTTAATGAAGTCTCTGCAGACTGTGTGCAGCTGCTGTTTGCATCATGCAGTTCTGGTACCTTAAGTGATTTTGCATCTACCTAAATCAATCCAGAAACTGAAAATGATGAAGGCTTTATGTGTGGTGCTGACTTTGGAAACTAATTAATGTTCCTTCCTATACATTTTCTTCCAGAGCTGTATGAATTTTACAGGTCTGATGTAAATAAATATAATCAGAAAAGCAGGAATGTCACCACTGCTGGTAAATGAATGTATAGCTAGAAACAACTGGCTGGGACGCAAAACATCCTAACTGTAATTTTTGAAGCAGACACTTTTCGATTCTTTGTTAGGACGAGTCCTGGCTGCCAATGGAAGTCAGGGCTGGGAATTCTCTTCCTCCTGAATATGGTTGGGAAGAGGTAGGATGTGTACCAGCGCACTGCCGGCAGAGCTGCGTTGGGAAGGTGCCCCCATGTGGCTATGCACAGCAGCCACCCCCAGCTCATTAGGACATGGCCAGCTGGGACAAGGATGTGTGAAGAAGCCTTATACAGCAGTACATAGAGATAATCAGTCCCCCAAACACTAAACAACTGCCAAGGAAGAGAAGACAGCAGGCATCATTTGCTCTTTTTTAAAGGGCTGACATACAAAAAGGAATACAGGATAATCTGCAGTTGCATCAGATTTTTGTAATACAGTGTGGGAGTTGTACCTTTTGGAAGTTAAAAAGTAGAAGGCTTAAAGGCAGTCAAGTAAACAAGGAGACTTAAGCTCTCTAAAGAGTACAGGCAGTGTAAAAGAACAAGCTGGCCCCACACCTAAAACGTGAGTGAGAAGTTTTCTTGCCTCAAAAGAGACTAATCTCTGGGCACCCCCTCCAAAAGTATTTACATTGCATCTCTGCCTTGAGGAGGGGTTGGTGGTGCACAGTGGTGGTGTTACACACCTGGTAAATGGCACTCAGCATCTGTGCCTTGTCCTGAAAAAGATGAAGGTAGCCTGATGCATGGCTCCTGAACACCAGTGGTTTGGTCCCTGATACATTAAAGGTTAAGAAAAGCTCTCTTCAAAAAAGCTTTTACTTTCTCTTGCCTTCAGTGGGACACTTCTGAACACAAACTTCCTTAGACAGGAAAAAAATGGTATTTTGTCAAGATGAATGCCAAGAGAAGCTTAAACCCCAACATTTTGCTGGCAACACATGATGCAGTCCAATGAAGACTTGTCATTACAGGCTGTAGCCTATAGTGGGTAAATAACCTGCTACAAAGACTGGCATGAAATGACCTGCCAAGACCTGCCTGCCAGACAGTGTGCAGGTGCCTCTGCCTTTGTTTCCTCCTGTCAGCTTTTATTCTGTGGCTAAAAATGATTTTAGGCTCTATTTTGTGCTGCTGATTGTCCTCCTACTGGATTTGCTCTGATGCCTGCACCCAGCAGCTGTGGCTCTCCAGGTCTCAGATCTTTGAGAAATGCTTTAGTTTCCCCAAACCAGCAACTTTCCATGTGAAGGTCAGAAAGAAAAGACAAGGAGGTCAAAACAGAACAGGCTTTTTACTATGGGACAGTGAAAAGTGTTGTTGCAAGACTTCTCTGTACATGGGTAAAGCACTGGCACATATGCTGAGGAAAGCCTACCCAACTAGTGAGGAACCTGGAGAGATCTCCCTAAAGCTTTCTACTGCCTTTGGGCTGCTGTGCAGCTTGTTCAGAGGAAATTAATCAGTGATTTATACACTGAATTATGTTTATTTGAAAAGCTAGTGGGTTCAATTTTCGACTAAAGCTCTCATTATCTAGTTACAATAATACAATTCTGAGTTTTGTTTGGAATAGTAACATTGAGTTTAGTTATGTCGCTCCAGTATATTTTCTTTCTTCTCTTTGTAATTCAGAAATACCGAGCATGTCACATTTTTCTGCAAGTGAACATACCCTGTTATTTGCAGTTACTGAAAATAATATTTTGGCTACAATTAAGATGGTTGCAATCAGCTGCTTGTTGTTAATGAAATGGAGTGATTCATATCCAGACAGTGAGAATTCATAGCTTTGAAAAAAGAAAAGATCTGTCATCCCATAGTAGTAAATAAAATGAGAGTTAGTTTCAACTGTTCAGAAGGGGAAGCTTAGAGGCTTAATTGGAATCCTTTACTAGGGTTTTGTGGGGGTTGACTGTTTTTTACTTTTAGTGCTTTCTGTCTTTTTTCCTGTCTTACACTCTGATTAATATCTTTTTATGATCTGAATTCTTCCTTCACATAGCAAGGGACCTATCAAATGATATTTCCACTGATCACAACTGGGTTTATTATTTCCCTCCTTTCTCATTCCTCAGATGCTTAGATATAAGGAACAAAATAAATGCTTTGACATAATTTCTAAGAAGACAGAGGAGATAGGCTGTAGCTGTCAAGGGAAGTGACAGCCACAAACAAGATATACATCGCTTTGTTCTTCCCATCAAAGCCTTTGATTCATCTCTAGCATTTCACTCTTGATTACAAACCAGATTACTGTCTCACATGGGGGGGTTTGGACAAGATCTCTCAATAGACTGAATTTTCCTTTTTGTATGAGAATCATGTCATCTGTGTTACAAAAGCACTGGACGAGCATCTGATTTTTGGATTTGCTCCTATTCAGTCCTGGGCTTTCTGTATGTTCTTGGATGTTATCACTCAGAAGAGGAATCATCTCTTTTAAACCTCAAGATTTAAAATTAAGCTGTCACACCACCTGCACTTACCTCCAAAGCACATGGAGGGAGGAGAGGACCCTCAGAGGTGTCTGCCCTCTGAGAATTACCAGCCAAGTCCCTGTGGGCCACCCTAATTGTTGCAGAGCCTTACTGTGACCATGATATACAAACACCTGGTTACATGCCCTAGATCCTGGCTCAAGTTCCTCCGTTTCTCATCTGTAAAATGACATAATAGTTGCTCCTTTTCCCAGTGAATAGGCACAAATCCATAGGTTAGTGACTATTCAGACAATATGCTGATGGACCAAAGTTTTTCTAACTTGAGCCACAGGGGAGGAGGGTTACTCTGAACTCAACTATTTCAGCTGTGAAGAGCACTGTGATACTTTTGCAGTGTAATCAAGATTTTGTGGGCACATGGTCTGACAAATCTTGCAGCTGCTAATGTAAACTACCAGTGCCTGGGCATACATTTTTGCAGTAGCCATCAACCCAGTCACCTTTTCTTCTTGTGTTCTGTCAGGCCGTTAGGATTTCTTTGTCTGTGGTTGCTGTCCGCATCTGAACTGTTCTTTCTTGGGGCCAGAGGCAGAGCAAGAGCAGGAGAAAACTGCATCTCACATCAGGCACCGTTGCCTTGGGAAAACATTCTTGAGCAGTCTTGCTCTTACAATGACACTCTGCTTATTTACTTGTGCTAATATTCCTAGAGGAAAACTGTTTCCCATTTGTATTAATGGTGCTTGGATATCTTAGCGTAGAATACATTAACAATGACAAAAGAGTAAACTAAATCTGAATTTGAATGTGCTTGGGCTTGCAAGTCCAGAGGCATTCTGCCTAAATCCTATTCCTTCCAGTGATGCTGCATTTCTTCTTTCCAGGCTGGTAAGACTGTCAAGTGGATTTGTAAGTTAAGAGTTGCTCCAAGGTAAATTAGAGTCTTTCCCTAAAGTGTCATTCTTCATCTTAAGGCAAAGTCTAAGAGTCTGGAATAACCTAAACGGAGCACTGGGCCTCTGCCTCAGTACAAAGAATCTTTTTTTTATAATGGTATCAAGACATATGATCTACTAATCATGTTTTAAATAAGTAAAAAAAATGGCACATAAAAGTTACATAAATCACCCAAGCCAGTGTTTAAATGTTATTCAGCAGCTAATGAATGAAACGCTTTCATTTTCTAGTTCTGGAGTAATTACCTCTCCCCAGGTGTAGATTTGTGTATTTTGTAGCTCAGAAGCATTTTCAGAAATGGGGGTGTTTTATTTGGGTACTAAACTGATTTAATTTAGAAAGCACAAGGATACAGTAATGAAAACCTATTTCCTGATGAGAACCAGTAGCTGAATGAAGTCTTGAAAGGAGACAAAGTGCTTAATATTCATGGACATATTTGAGTTGTCTTTTATGTTCTGCCAAAAAGAAGCCCATTCTTCTTTCTTTACTGGCATATAGATTTCCAAGTTGATTGCCCACTTAATTATCCAGGTAACATTTATTAGGCCAGGAAAACACATTGACAAAAGATATTGCTAAAATCTTGTGGACAATGACTACCCTGAAATTAATTCTGAATGAGATTTTCTCATCTAGTTTTACTTAGCTGTTTAAAGAAGTGTTTACTCTGAAAGAAAAGGTCACCTACTACAAGCAAAATGAGCAAAAGTAACACATTTTGGAGCATTTAAAGATACAACTGTTCTACACCTTCAAGCCATGTGTTGACAGAGATTTAGTGGATGTATCTATGGCAGTTCTGCAATGAAAAGTGCTAGTGAACTGTTAGTGTTCAGCTGCCAAATAGTAGCTTGAATTTTGAAAGTAATTGGCTTACATGTCCTTGTGGATGGCTGCATTTTACCTGATGATTTAATGGATTAGATTATTATGTTATATAACTCTTATAACATCAAAAATATGTTCTGAGACATTTTAAACTAAAAAGTAAAGAAACAAGCTCTTTGCTTAGTATTTTAAACTCTAAATGTAAGTGTGTTTTTCGTCCGTGAGTCAGAGATGATGGAAAAGGGAAGGAAAAGTGTTGCTATAATAGGAATGACTGGTTTCTCATGAAGGTGTAGCTCCAAATGCTGCCAGGGCTCTGTGCAGGGGAACTTGGGAGGTTGCCCCTGTAAGACAAAACAGCAGCATCTGAAGGAAGTTGTCTCTAAGACACGACTCAGGTATTACTATTTCACCTGGCACATGGAGAGGAAATCTCTCATTGCCTTTTCTATGTTTGAAAATTCCTGAATCCTCTTCGCCATGACTATTGCTTGCCTCGTTCACCACATAACCTGGAGACAACAGCAGGCATTTCAGCCTTGTGCTCTCCCCTTCTTTGCAAGGGGTGCAGAGCTGTGGTTCAAACCCACTTGCTGTGAGGGTTTGGAGTAGAAAAGTCTGCATGCAATGTCTGAACTGAAATCCAGGTTATTCTACTGCTACTGCATTGGAGTTCTAAATTTTTATTGCTGCTTAGCTAATTAGCCCTCATGACACATCCTACATCATATGAAGCCTTGCTGTACCAATTTAAACAGTCACTTCTCATAGATAATGTAGGTTATACTAGTTTATAATTTTAAAGAATAGCTATTATTTGAGGACAGATGAGGCAAGATGTTCCTGACAGTAGATTTTCTCCTTAGTCTAGTGGAAAAAAAACATAGCAAAAGCCCAAAGCTGAAATAATTCAGAATTTTTCAAAATAGAGTAGGTGCTCAAGCACTAGAACAGTTTTCCTGGAATCTCAATGGATTTTCTGCCACCTAACAATGAAGATGAGTCCTGTCTGGTCAAATCTGGACACTGTTGAATTTGGCAAACTGAGCCAGTCACCTTCTTTTCCGTGGACAAGCAATGTAGAAATGGAAGCATACTGAGGACATGGTTTGTGTCAGTCCAAATTGGACAGTGAAAACAGTAATATGAATTTTAAGTTGAAAGTGTGCATTTTGCCCTGGTGACTGCAAACGCAGTTTTGGCCAACTGACTCATCTGTGAATTTTTGTTCTGTAGCTACCACAAGTCAGACTAAATGAATTATACTCCGAATTCCTTCTTACCTGTCCTGGGTTCAGCAGTAGCAGTCATTTTTCTCCTTCTCAGTAGCTGGTGCAGTGCTGTGTTTTTGACTTTCAA
>JANHGB010022671.1:0-38822 GCA_026283785.1 Coracopsis vasa
TGGGATTGCTCCAACCCAGGTGTAGGACCTTGCACTTGGCATGGTTAAACTTCATAAGGTTGGCATCAGCCCACCTCGCAAGCATGTCAAGGTCCCTCTGGATGGCATTCCTTCCCTCCAGCATATCAACTGAGCCACGCAGCTTGGTGTCATTGGCAAGCTTGCTGAGGGCACACTCAATCCCACTGTCCATGTCATCAACAAAGATGTTGAACAAGACCGATCCCAACACTGACCCCTGAGGGACACCACTCGTTACTGTTTTCCAACTGGACATTGAGCTGTATATAAACAAAGTTTCTAAGTGTTGGTGTTGTGGGGTTTTTTTTTGTTTTTTCATTTTCTGGTGGTAACAGCCAGAACATCATGTTTCTTTGCATTAGTAAAAATGGGGTATATGACATCTCTCACTTGCTACTTTTGCTTTAGTGATCAGCCCCTATGTGAGTGTGTGCATGCATCCTCTATGTGTCACAGCACTTCATTAACTTCTAACTTCATTACGGACTAGGTTAAAAAGAAAGACATGCTACAAAAGCAGCATCTTTATTCAAATGTGTGACTTTCATGCTTTCTGATTTATTAGCGTAATATAGTATAAGGCAATATCACATAAACACAATATATTTATCAATCACATCTTTCCAGTAACTTGAATAAACATAAAAAGATTGAATGCATATCTTTCATATGAAGCCTCTGATACCAAGGCATTAGCTTTTAAATAACATTGGTAGAGATACAGTGAATATTGTTATTCCAGAGCAATTTCTTCTCTCCAAATACCATTGCTTGTTAACTATTTTACCCTCTCACTTTCTTAATCATCAATTTCCTCTTAAAGTATTTTGAATGTTAAATTCTACCTTGGCTATTCTGGGACTGTCCTTCCAATGATGATGGTAATGGATAGTTTCCCTTCTCCTGTGTTAATGTAGAGATGCTATGTTGTACCATTTGGTATTTTACCTGAATGCTAATTAACTGAAAGTTCTCATATGACTAGTATGGCTTTTCACTAAGGGAGAAAGTTCACATCTTCTTGTATACACCATTTACAATACTTTGGCACAATTAAACCCCTCAATTATAAAAGTTGCCAAAACCCAGGATTTTAAGGCCAAAGAAAGTAAGTGGAAAAACATTAAGTAAATTCGAGTCAAGTAAGAGTAGTATTTACTTCGGTACTTCTTTTTACCATAAGACATTGCTCTGGTAATTTGATTTTTATTATATTATTATTACAGGTTCACAGATACATTTCATACTTAGTGTTTGACATTTCGGAATTGTGTTTCTTGTAGGTTATCAATATACTAACAAAATATTTTCTGCTCTTCAAATGACAGTTTCCACCTTACAGTGGAGGTATCTTAATTACTAATTGCTGTTGAGACCTTTACATGTTAAGCCACAGACCTATCAGACTTCACCATGGCTTCTTCTATATTTATAAATAATGTTTGGCATATTTCTGACATCAGTTTCTCATTTGCAGTGTAAACTAATAACGTAAGATGGAATGGAAAGACACAGAGATAATCCTCAGTGACCCTCGGGGTCACCCTGTGCTTTGCTATAAAGATGAAAAGAAATGAGCTGCAGCTCAGCCCTTTAAATTAACAGCAAAAGATATCAAATCCTTAAACCATTTAACAACTTAATTTGACTTGGTTTTGTTTTTCTTTTATTTCTTGTGGGAGAAGGAAATGGAAAAGCCTGATTAGAATAGGGTTCAAATTCTACCAGTCTTTGAACTAACATTTGGAAGCACGGGCTCACTTAATATTTAAATCATTTTACTATATATCCAGTGAGTTTACATATACTGCAATGTGTCATTAGAACCATTCTCTAACAAATGTGATGCGTGCTACAGTTTAGCTCTAGATAGGTCATTATTTTAGACCAGCGCTGAAATTAATATTGCTAATGACTTAAATCTTTTAGATTCTCTTGTTTTTTCTATGGCCTTTTCAAAGCAACTAAAATAAAACACACTGCAATTCCACAACAGGAATTTTGTATTTTATTGAAAGATACTTTTCAGTCTTTTCATTTTTTCAGTCTTTTCACAGAGTCTTGGTTATGATTTAAGTAGCTAAAAATGTAGTTCTTTCTTCTCCTTTCAGATTTTTTTATTATTGTTGGTCTGGGTTACCACTATGATGATGATAATTTAAATTGTTATATTTCTGCATATGCAGTAAAAGCATATTTTTGGATCCAACATAATCATTACTACACAGCATTAGATTATTATGTCACCAGTTTAGGATTGCTTTTGACTTCATTATAAAACCTGACAGGAAAATAAGATGGATTACATGGCTACCAGCTGAGCTAAAGTTTAAATTACTTTTTTGCATCCTTGGGAATAAAGCTTCCTCCTCTCCCAAATTAAAAAAGAAAAAGCAAACCAACAACAAAACAGCACAAAACAGCAACAAAAGACAAAACAAACACACCAACATCTGATCTAACAAAAATGGGACTAGCAGTGATAAAAGTAGTTAAAATAAAATGTACTTTGCATCTAGCAGAAGATGTCACAGTGATGTGAGTTTCCAGCATGAAAAGAAGGCAGGTTTGAATATTGATCTTTTGAAGCTCCATTAGCTATATGCTGAGCATTGCTGACATCACAGATTGATGTCTCTTTAAACACTGTCTCATATTGAATCACTTGGGGAAACCAGCTATTGACTTTGGATGTTTGTGCCATCCAGCTACTGGAGAATGCTCTTTTTCTATTTCTCTCTCCCTCTGTCTGTGTGTTTGTATCTCTCTTGAATACACACATGGACACATGCAAACACAAAGACATATGCTTGTCCTTTTTGTTAGGGAATATTGTCCTCATTTTTTGTGCAACTGTAAGTTGTCAGAGTACTCTTACACTTCTTTATTACATGTGTACTTTACAACATGTAGGTTACGATGTTTACAGTGAGGCAAAGCTCTTCTTACTGATTTAAGGTATTGAGATGGTATGCAGGAAGGTCTAAAGAAATGAGCATCATGTTGTCTGTGCAGACCTTCAATTCACCTTGTAAAGTGAGGTGACCATAATAGCCTCCAGAGGAGTGCTATAGGAATCAATAAAGATGAAGAAACCAAAGCCCTTCTGAGGTGCTGGTGGTAGTGATTTGTGTCTGTGTGTGCGCATGCCTCTATATGTACGGATGAAGAGAGCTAGCTTCTGATGAAAAGGAATGCAAATGTTAAAGGCATTGATCAGCACTCATCTCCGTTCAACCTCATGCCCTCTGTTACATCAATACATTGGAAACATAATTTGTATCAGCAGTTGTTTCTTTAATTAAGATCTCTTCCAAATCTTTCTCATTGATTCATGCCATTAACTTATTGATCACCTTGCTTATGCTGAGATGGTAGTTTTTGCTGAGAGAGTGTATCTCTCTCAGTTCATGATACTGGTGCACTGCAAACATATTCTTGGCAACTAACAGGAAAACTGGACCTCACTCAGCTTTGGCACTGCTTTAACAGTACACAGAGGCTTTTTTGGGGTAAGAAAAAAAGAAAAACAACTCCGAAAACAATCATTTGCTATCTCAGAACTTTGCAAACCTGCCACAGAAGGGAGAATATTTAATATCTTTTAAAACATTGCTTAAAACCTAACTTGTCTAAAGACAACATGCAAAAAATATTATAGCCATCAGGTATGTGCCATATGCAGTCTCCATAGGTTAATGGCTAATAACCAGGAACTAAGTGACAGAATTTGAGCTGAAATGTGAGATATATTTAGGAATTAATGAAGAGTCACTGGTGACTCATTTAATCAAATAGTTGGTAAAAAATGTGATGACCAAGGCAGGGTGAGGTTAAGGCTATGTAAAAGTTGAAAAAGGAAAGCTCCACAAGTATTTCATCGTAATTCTGCATATTTCATCTCTTTGCATGGTCCTTTTATGTTAGTTTGTCATAAATACTATAGCAAACAGGCTTACTGGTCAGTATGTTCATAGATACAGAATTTCATATGGATACCAGAGTGTCAAATTTAATATTTGTAGAGGAAACCTAAGTTGGGCAGAATGAAAATCAAACTATGTCATCTCTATCTCTTTAGGTAGTCAAGCAGTGGATGTTGCACACATTTGAAGTGGTTATGAATTCGTGAAAGGGTGAATCTGCAAAATCCACAAATGAAGATTTATTCAGTGAGATTATTTAGTTCTAAGGTTCCTCTCTGACTGACATGGACTTCTTGATGTCTGGCTAGAATTGCAGGGAAGTGCATGTAAGCTAAAATTGAACTTGTGTGGCTTTGAATAAGACAACCTGCATTTGTACAGGATATGGCTTTTATAAATAATGTGCTCTCCCTTGACAGCTTCCACAGAAACCATGTCTAACCCTATGAATATTCATGTAGCTATATGAGTAAAATGTGGAAAAATACGCCCTATATTTGTCAGAACTCTGATTTTCCTTTAAAGTATCTATTTACCTGGAGATCCCTATCTTAGCCATGGTAGATCAGTATTTACAACCGTCTCTGTACAGAAGCAGCAAATCCAGGCTTGAGTGTCTGAACCTGAAAGGCCTACAGTTTATAAGGTAGCTGGAAGTTGTGGAGATTGTGCCTTGTGCAGCTTCCTTGGGGATCGGAAGACAGAAGCCTCTCACTGCCCTTCTAATCCTGTTGCTAAAAACTTCACCTTCATGGCTGCAAGCTAGCAAGTAGTGCAATTATAAGTGAGTTGGAGGAGCCACAGAGCACATAACAGTGGTCAGTTCTTGCTTTTTGGCCCCCTAATGGAAGAATGGGTGAGAGCACAGCTAAAATTCAGTTTCAAAAGCATGAGTGGCCCATGAAATCCACAGCGCCTGGTATACCTGGTGTGGGGCAAAAAGGCAGAATTTATGGTGCACTTCACTGTAACAGGAAAAAGCTTGCAACCTCCTTTGCTTTTAGAAGAATATGCCTCAAAAATAGTACTCAGTAATAAATAAGCACCAGAGATATAGCACACCCACTGTACAGCAAATTGCACCAAAATTGCATTTAGGTTCAGACTTTATTGGTAGGAGAACTGTTTGCTTGTTGTTTTCTTTGGTAGTTTGTCTCCCAGAAAAAGTGAATAGTAGTTTGGGATTGTGGGATAAGAAAATCAGATGAATATGATGGTTAAAATGATCAGGAGCAAAATAGCTTGGTTTTGATAAGAGCTAAATCTGACCTAAACTCAGCCATTTCTCCTACCTGAGTTAGAGCTTTAAAGTAAATTCTAGGATATGTGAATTGAGGAATGGAGACGCCCTTACCAGAGTTTTCAGGTGAAGTTTTGGGGATTTACTTTAGATTTCAATGGGCACAGCATTTGTCCATTATTTTAGTCTGCAAACAACTTAAGATTTGATCAAATGATGCCAATTCAGATTTTCAAGGTTGTTTTTCAGAATGGGTGAAATCCTGGCAGAGAACCCTTCAAAATTAATTTAGTTAATTGGTGGATTCTCCTCTGCAATCTGAAGTAAGAGTATGGATCACTGTTTTCATTAGGCTGCTTTCTAATCCATTTAGTTAATTTGGAGATTGAACTGCATATAGACAAGACCTTACGTTCTGCTACAAAGTTCATCTAAAAAGAAGAAAATATGAGAAACTGCTTACTCAGAGGCTTACAAAATATAGTAAGAAAAAAAACCAAACCCCAGAGTAAGAGTCCTTTAAGACAATGGATAAAGTGTTCGCTATTTGTTTGATTTTGGTATTTGAGGCATACAGGGAAATTTTATGCTATTTATAGGGTAGCTTGATTTGCAGGCTGTGCAAGATAGTCCTCTCAGGCAGAAATGTACTAATCCTGATGGGCATAAGAACGCCCTAATAAGAGAAGTCTGTGGGGTTTGCTTGCTTAAGCGTACTTCACATGTTCTTATTTGTTAAAGTTTTCACAGAAACAAATTTGTATGAGAAAAATAAGAGAAAAAGTTTTCTTAATTGAGAATACCTCATTCCAAAAGAGGTATGATAAAATTTCAGGGAAAAATTGAGACTTCACTGCAGTGGCTACCATTTATAAAGTTTCTATGGGCAACTCTTTGTCCTGTTGCTTCTTATATAGCGCAGGGGCATTCAGGGCTTGTGATGCCCCCACAGCCCCAGTAATAACTGGGATACTGCATACGCTCAGTAAGCAGAAGAAATATTTCAAAGAAGCTAGGACAATAGTATTGGGATGTTCTATTTGTTTAAGTATTTTCCAATAAAAGATATTTAAGTAAAATTTTCTTGCTCAGCTTGAGTTATAAATGAAAACTTGGAAAAAATAAACTTCATTCACCACTCAGAAACTGGCTTCCAACTGACTTCCTTCTCAGATGCTGCTGAATCTGGCTATCTTTGTCCAGTAATTGAAAAAGTGGAACTAATCTGTAATATTAGCAAACTGTATCTTTACTGCTGGAGTGAAGAATGGATTTCTTATAGGTTGCCAGGTACTGAATTTGAAAGTTAAACACTTTAAGATAGATAAATATTACAGGAGAAACTTTTTTTTTTCTTATTCTTAGAAGAGATAGATACACTTATAAAAACAAACTTGTGGATGTCCAGGCAATACTGGTTTTGTAAACCTAGCCAAACCTAGCTATTAGAGCTCCTGTTGTGTGTAGCTGATATTAACTATTGTACTGTTGTGATCATTTGGATTGTAGTTCAATACTGTTGTTTTCATATAAGGAAGTAAAAACATGAGAAATTACTGAACATTGGGGCTTATATTGTGATCATTCAGCTGGGGTTTTCTTGTAAGGCAAAGATTTTATTTTGTGAACATTGATACCATCTTTTCAGTGTGGTGACAATAGTTTCATAGAGAAGGGACTTTTATGTTTTTGAATCAAGGAAATGTATAAGGGTACAATTCTCTTTGAAATTCCATATTGACTTTTCTACAAGTCTAGAAGGCTTTTCTAGTCTGTGTTTTATTGGGAACTGGGAGCAGTTGTGAAGATTGATTAATTTTGCTGTATCTGATACTGTAAGAACTGTACAGAACTGTAACTGGCAGAGAGGTTGGCATTCATCTTAAGTCACTTAGATGTTCACAGCATAGACCTTGACTGAGTTGTCTAGACTCCCTTTAAGTCCATTCTTTACAGTTCTTTATAAATTGCAAAGAGAATTTAAATTACTAGGTTCAATATACATGTCTACAGGAGTTTAAAGCTAATGCTCTCTGAGAATGACTTAGGTGTTGTGGGTGCTGAAAATTTCATGGAATGCAAGGGGCCACTGGAAAAATTAATAAAAGATAAATTCTTTAAGGATTAGAAAATACATGGACACTACACCTGGTTGAGGAAACCTAAAACACAAGCTTTTGAAGGCTAGAAGACTACTTGTCCATGTATCTTCAAACACTTACTTTGTTTTCATGCTTCTCACTAGCAAACTGCTGTTGGCAGGGGCAGGTTAGTGGGATACCTGCACCTTTGCTTTCATTCTATGCCCAATCTCATGTTATGACTTTGCTACAGTTACAAACAGAAGGGGGGGGTGGGGGGGGGGGCTACTGTCAAGTTATCTTTCTGCTGGCTACAAGAATTCTTTATATTAAAAATATCTATCTATCTATAAAGTAAAAACTAAAAAGGTGTGGTGGATCCTTAGAGAAGAATGTTAGCATATATAAAAGGCAGTGGGCCAGTTTACTAGCTAGAGCTTCTTTTATTCCATCTGTAGATGCCTAGAAGCTTTACCTTATCAAAGGTGAAATCCTAGAGACTAAAGGAGACTGGTCAGCTGTAAATTGCTTCTAAGATTGTGCTGAGGATAAGGCATTTGAAAGCACATTACCAGCTGCTGGCATGTGGCCAGGATACAAAGCATTATGGCATGAGCTAAAAAAGAATACTGTTTCATCCATTGTTTAAGCATTGGTTTCCTCTAAAAAGTTTTTCTCCTCACTTAATAAAAATACAGTGTTCCAAAGTCATCTGCTCATTGATGTTAATTCCATGAATTCACCTCCTGAGGTAAGCTATGACAGATCTATCTGGTCTGTCGTGCAGGGCACAGCCTAGAAAGGGAGTAATTATATGCTCCCATGCTGAGAAAGAGGGAACAGCTAAAAACTGGCCCAAGAAGTACTGTATTCAGAGAGGTCTAAGAAGTCCAATGTGAAAGTAGCCTACTGACTGTGACTGTGATATGCTGCAAGTAATGCCTTCTGCAGTCACCACAGCTATTCTGTTACACCGAAAGACATTGAGATATTTCTCACTTCTATTGTTAGAGAAATTATTTCTATAAATAGTTTAATTTCCACTCTCTATAAGTAATCAAACATTATTTATTTATTCAAGATAAAGTGAATTTTGAGAGGTTGATTCAATAGCTCTGTCGTCAGGGTATTCTTATTTTTCAGATGTGGAAGTTAGTCCTACAAGTCCCAATAGCTCTATGACCTATAACTAATTCCAGCCTGCTCCCTGATAAGAGGGAAGATAATCATGATAGAATAGTATTACTGTTCACTCTTGGAAAAATGAATTTTAAGTTACAGAATTCTTTTTATATGTTTGTGAGGGTTTCATTTCACTATGTTACTGTTAGAAAAAATATCTGTGAATATTTCCTATGGCTGCTTTTAAAAGATGATACGTGACTACTTTTTTAATATATATTTCATTTATATTGTTTTCCAAAGTACATATACTGTGAAAATATTAAACTTTATCAGTTTAGATAAACAATTGGATAAAGCTAAACATGTCTTCGTGTATTTTTTTTCATGACAAACAAATTTACTCTTGGTTAAAGACGGCTCCATATAAAGCGTATATGCTTTACTCTTCCATATTAGAATAAGTGTGTCTTGTGCATGCATTTCCTTGTTTTGCATACGTTTTGGTTAGGGGGACAGATACTAAGGTCAAAGTTTCTTGTTACACTTTAATTTATCTAATCCTGGATAAAAGGAGATGTGTAGGCTAATTGCAAAGGCAGTATTTTAAAGTTTATTACTATCTCCTCTGTGCAAGTAGTTATGGATTTTTTTAAGGTGTTCTAAATTAAAATATGGGAATATGAGGTATTTAGAGCTATTAGGTTCTGCTGTGATGCCCCTATGCCCTCAGATTTCAAAGGTCTTCTCTTTATATTTCATATGTCATTTTGAGCAATCATGTATTCTTTATTACATTCATCACATAAGTAAAGCCCTTCCCAAAATCTTCGTTCGCGAAGTCAAGCCATCAACATAAGTAAAAAGAAAGTTGCAGAAATCAAGCAACTGTTCCTTACATAATTGCAGGCAAACATAAGCAATACGACTCTTGATCAAATTTTGCTTTCGGTATGGAATTAAGCCTTAAGAATCCTAGAATTTTTAAATTAATAAGTTAACAAGAAAAGTTGAAAAATATTTCTTCTTTGCCATTCTCCAAATGTTTGATTACTCTTGCTAAAATCCAAGCCTCAGTTCCTTGTTTTTTCAATCAGGCTGAAGAAATGGTGAACAGCTTTCCCCAACTTTCTTGGGAAAAAAGAAACCCAAAAGACAACTTAACAGTTGCACTTGACTGTGCTATTTTTTTTTTAATGTTTGAGAATTAGGCTTTTTAATCATAAACTTCAGTGAGCTCTGTGGGCAAGATAAGGCTTTAAAACATGATAACATATGGCAAGATTCGGAAATTTCTAGATATGGGATTTACTATAGCTCTCAGAAAGTTTTTTTATTCAGACTTGGCAACCTATAAATGTGGGTATTTGGACCATGAAGGACATTGTTGTGATGCACTGCTTCATTTTTAAATGGACTGTAAAAGACATTTTCACAAATGTAATTTGTATCTAGGAATAAGGTTGGCTTCTGTAAGGATTACGTGAGAGTTTTTGAAGAGATCTAAATTTTAAAAAAATCCACTCCTTCAGATCCTTTGCTGACACTATTACTTGGATAAAGAATATACCAGAGTAAGACAGAGGCCTGTGGAAAAATATACCAAACAACCAAAAACTTCGCTTTGGTAAATATGGTGAATACATCCTGTTCCAGCAATGTTTCTGACTGATTAAATCTAACCATCTCCTCAAACCATCTAGCTGTCACATGAATATTACTTGATCTCAAAAAACCCCTCAAAACAGTTTATGTTAACAAAAACTGATACCAGCTGTCACGAAAATACAAAACAGTGAGTGTGAAGTGGTTTTCCAGAATACCACTTATCTATTCCAAAGACCTTCAGCTAAGATATTCACCATTATGGTATCTAAAAATGTTTTTATCTTACTTATTTGTCATTGTATAAATAATGATTAATGGGAACGCAGTATCTGGAAGCGTTGGCTGTATACACAAGGGTGGATCATGGCCAAGACAATGACTTCAGGTGAGGTCTTATCATCACATCAAGATATCCTCTTGAATAAAAAAAAATAACGCATCATCTCGAATGAATGAATAAGCAGTTTTGCATGGATAGATACAGATAGTAAGAGTGACCTAAGCTTCAGGTTATGCAGATAAAGTTCCTCAGTATTTTGACTGTTAGGCGTGAAAAATATTTGGTAGAAGACAGGAAGCAAAAGAAGGATCTATTTCTGTCATATCTTCAAAGAACAAAGCTCTTGAAATGCCTTCTCAACAAATCCATATCTATATAAATGAATATCTTGTGAAGTTTATAGAATCATTTTAACTTGAGAACCCTCACCAAAGTAACCTTAAATTAGAACCACAAATTCTACTGAGGAAGCACACTGATTTTCAAAGAAGAGTGAAATACAGACTTCAGAGTTATGGGTGCTCAAATATTCTTAATTTAAAACACAGTGGAGCTATCACTCAAATATTATATTATCCTGGCCCTGCAGAACTATGTATTTAACTACCATTGTAGTGAATGTAGTATTTCATCAAGATAGTTACAGAGCTGGACTTCAATATGTTTTTGTTTCTTTGTGATGATTTATTTGGAAAATGTTGTATTTGGCAATAGTAAGAATAGAAACATGTTTTGCATCTTAAACTGAAAACTAAAACTCCAAGTGTGCAAACACTTAGGCAGGTGTTCATTTTTGTGCATTACAAATATCTCTTTGCAAATTTCAGACTTCAATACTCCACTTCTGTTGTTGTTCACAAAACTTTTCACTGTACACCTGAGCTTCTTTTGTATAAGTTTTCATGTGTTTTATGAAAGTACACCCTCCAGCAGATTTCCTTAAACTCTTCTTTTTCATATTTGCTATGTTATAATGGATACACCCTACTATTCTAGTTGATTTCTTTTGCAACTTGATTTGATATCAGAAGTTGAATGTGTGCTATATTTTCGGTACATCATGAACATAAGAACTGTTACTTTAAGAAGAATAACATTCAGTTTGCTTTTTATTACTGCCACACATCATCAGACTATATTTTTACTTAATGTATGGGATTTGTGCCCACTATCACTAGGACTGAATCTAGTCCATCATGACTGGTCAACACTCACTGTGTTCATCCCACTGTACAACTGTGGGTGGTATGTGATCTACATTAAGGATCATGTAGGCAGCACAAGTGGACACATTATAACAGATCCCTGTAAAGTGCCATTGCAGAAACCTTGTAAAATTGAGAAAATCTCACTAAACAGTGAAGGAATGCTTCTTTTCAGTCTTATTTGGGGATTTTTTTTATGTGGTATTTTTGATGGATCCTCTTACTCAAAATCCATCAACTCATCTGATACTACTGGAACCTGTGAAGTGTTAACTCTTAACCTCATCCTTTTGGAAGATGACTTAAAATGGGTAAAAGGATGTGTGTTATGTGGAGAAGGGGGATAGATATTAAAAAAGTAAATAATAGTGTGATAGGGATAAGGGGCAGGGGGGCTGATGGTTTAAATCTCCGTGGGCCTCGGAATCGAGCCTGTTTCAGTCAGATTGTGGCCCCGCTAACAAATCCAATAGCAGCTAATCTGATCATCTGCTCTCTAGTTTTCATGCTGTGTTTTCTTCAGAGTTCCTTCTCCTAGTTCCAGTCTGTGACAGTGTGATAAGACACAAGAAATTTAGTCATCATTGCTGCTGTAAAGGAGCTCAGAGAAGGGATTATGATATTCCATAACCCTTACATTAGACACGGACAGGGCCAGCCACTGCTGTGATTACAGGCCTGAACATTGCTGTTATTTTTTCCACCTCCCTCCTGCTATTTATTTATTTATTTATTTTGTTGGTTTTTTTTTTAATTTTTTTTTTTTCAGAGAAAGCTTTAAAAGATTAGCTGAGAAATAGTCACCATCACAATCGTCCTAAATCTTGTTGTACACAACTCAGAAGTTGTGCAGCTCAGAAGGTTGTTTCACTTCTAACCAGCAAGGCCAAGATAACTCTCAAGCAAGTTATCAAAAACATTCATCCACTATTGCGTCATTATTAGGAAATTCAATCAGTGCAAGCTGAACAAATCAACATGGAATACAGAGAAGGTGCCACAGGGAGCATTGATTTGGGAAAAATATAGTTTACTGCTGAGGCAAATCAGAGATTAGGTAGCCTTTCCTTTGTTCTACATATGGCAATATTTGTGATGAATACATTATTTGTGGCACTTTCTGCTTGTGAATATCAAGTAGGTTTGTATTGCTGTCACTGAACCAGTAACTATGCTTGTGTTAGCTGACATTCCAGCACCAAGTCTCTTTACACCATCTATGACTCTTATCCCCATAAAGAAGGGTCTTCCTTGAAAAAAAAATAAACCCTAAAAAAATGGGTGACTATGAAAGTTGGATTGTCCACTCTCATAGAAGTAATAAAATAGTCTGGAAATAATCTGTTCTGTTGTTTGTTTGCATTAAAAGCAAGAAGTGAGAGCGTTTTAAAATTGGCTTAAGCTGTTATTTAAAGATTGCTTCTTGCATTTCAAAAGGAATCCCCGTCACTGGCATTGTTATTTGGTTTGCAGCACTATTACAAGGAAAGGTACTGAATAGAAATGTAAGCCATATGCCTGAGTCCAAAGAAAGGGAGTGTATGAAGCAACAGACAGAGACATGGCATTCAGCTGGAATGTTCTGTGTCTCTGAACACATGTGGTGTGCAGTGGTGTTCTGCTCTGATTTCCTAGGAGGACCCAGGCAGATCCAGAAATAGCTATATGACAGTTACTGGACTGGCTCAGTAGCTGCTTCTGAGACTGTATAAGATTTCATAGTGCGTGAACCATCTGACAGGACATGCCTAGTCACTACCAAACTCTGAGCAAAGAGGAAAGGTTTTAATTACAGCAGCAAAAGGCAGATCTGTAGACTTCTCCGTGGCTCCATTCAGGACAGAAAGAGGTGTCTGCTGTGAGGGCTGGACTTCCATTGCTTACATACCATATCATTCAGGTTACATTTGCCTTTTGCCTGCAAGTGAAGGCCAGCAGGGCAAACTTGAGAGCTCTGATAGCAGTGGAGACTGCAGGCCTGGTATTTAGTGAGAGATTTTTGAGTTTTTCAAAGGGGATTTTGGCTCAATTTCTAGGGCAAGTGATCTACCATATACAGAGACTGAGACTTCAGCTCTTGGACAAGAGCAAAGAATGTGTTTAAGTGTAATGTACTTAAAATATGGCAATGTAAATATTATGTTAATACTTCATATTTGAATATATGTAATCACAATGAAGAGGGGAGCATTTACAGACATATTATCATCAGTAATTCCTACCAACATTTTTTATTTAAAATTTAATCAAAGTATTCCAAATATGGTTTACAGTATTTGATCCTATTTATAAGGGCTTCTGTGTGCAATAATTTTCTTTCTAATTGGAAGACTTACGTGGTACTATCTCTTTGAAATTTGACTGGAAACCATTAATTTTGACTTATCAAAGTTTTGCATACAGTTAACTGCATACAGTTAAAGAAATCCAACAGTGTTTTCTGGAGACAGCTAATGCTTTCTTTAAGCAGAATTTCTGTGTATTCTTTTCCAGATGTTTGCTGAAACACAGAAAGAACAAAGGTAACACAGAGGCATACATAGCATTGCCTTAGTGCTCGCTTACCCCTTGACAAACACAGCTGGATTTATTTGGGCTTTTAACAAAGAGTATTGAAAAGATTAAATATTACAGCAGAATAAAAATTCCCTTGTAAAAGTAAGTTGAGAGAGAAAACAATGCAACCTCTTCTATAAAAATAAACAAAGCCTTACAGATGGCTAAGACTGATGGCAAAATATTAATTTATGATATTTTGTATGAGATTCAGCATGCCATGTGTGCAGGGATGACAAGCAATAGTATTTTTTGCGAAGTAGGTATGCAATTATCGTTAGAAAAGGGGGAAAACCCCACCAAAACGCAACAAAAAGACTCCATCCAGCATGTTCTTCTGCATTTTGAACTTCTATGTTGAAGCTGATTGCCTTAAGTATGCCTTAGACATTTTAATTTCATTAAAACCTCTTGGCATTTCTTCTACATATTTTCCTGTATTTACACCTGCCATCTCAGCTGTTGCTGACATGTACAATCAAAATGATACAGCCCAACGGATAAGCACTCCCTGAGTTAGTTTATCTCATTAAGATGAATGATAACTGATATTTTTGTTTGTTTGCTTTTGATGTTTTGTGTTCCTCTAGTCCAGTAAAAATTACAGAACAATATATCCAGAAAGTACTTTGATATGAAGAGGCCTTATTTGGCCTTGAGCTAATCAAATTGAAACTCAGCCTGTAAAAGGTCCAGATTGTAGACTACTTCCTGTTTCCTTTAAAACGAAAAGAAACATAAAAAGATCCTAAACTTTTGAGCCATCACCATGGGGATTTCACAAGATGATTGAGGATGGAACAAAGCATACCCTTTTGCTTCTGGGTATCAGGAAGGACTTTAATAATATTATGACATTGATCATCGAATTCAAGGTCACAGTCATGTCAATGTTAATGAATTCCAAGTTTGATTCCAGAAAATATTAGTATACAGCAGATAGAAAGCAGTGTATAGTATAAATGCTTTTAGACATTTTTTATAAGAACTCATAATAAAGCTATATATTGTCCATTCATGGTAAACTTAGGCAATTTTCTTTCAGATCACATGAATCAACATGACCAAACAGCATGCTTAAATTCTACACAGATATTTCTGTATTTAACACTGGGTTTGGAAATTGTATAAATTTCTTGAAACCAGGGTTATAAATTTCTGGAGACTAAGTAAAATATTGATAATACTCTGATCTAAAATGATTTTCTGTCTTTGCTGATTTTTTTCAGCCTGTAGTCAGTTCACATTTCCTTGTGATTTGCACATATTCAAAGTCAGATGAAATTAGGGCAGAGCTGTCTCAGTGAAGCCTAGAGTGACAGAGATGTCCCCAGCTGCAAGAATTTGCAGTTGTGACTGTTTCTTTTCTCTGTCCACTATAAATATTTCAGTAGGTCACAAAAGAAGCCTTCTTCACAAATCACAATTATAAAGTATTTGCCTTAGCTTGTTTTCCATTGTCTTAAAACAAACCAATATTTTTTTCAAAATTCATTGTTATGAAGTATGCATTACATATATTTTAGATATTTAAACATATTTTTCATAAGATTTTATCAAATGGATTTTCTTTTTGGTCATAAATGAAGTAGAATTAGAAATTGGAAATGCAGCAAACTTCGGTGAGATTTGTAATCCCACTTAAATTGTTTGTTTTAAAACCAAATCTTTCCTATATGTTCCAGTACAAGTGAGCTATGCGCTTCAAGATCTAAGATTCAGACTTTTTGCTTAGTGGTAGTTCAAGCAATGTTCTGTATCAAAAATGGAAGAATTATTGGCTTTGACACAAGACTAAATTCTGGTTTTTGACACAAGCAGAGACCAAGCCAAGATGATAGCAGATGTTTCCCTGTGCTTTTATAGATCACTGAAAAAGTTCAGAGTTTCTGACAGTGCCCATGCAGTCCTAATAAAAGATGGCAATCTAGAAAAGGTAGAGAGAAACAGAAATGCTACACCTGTCACCTGAATATAAATTCTAGAGAAGTCTTCTCTACTGGGTAATATCAGATACAGCCTGAGTGACAAAGCTTTCCCAGCAACATCAGTCAGATCAATACTAACCAAAACCAAGTGGTGACACTGTGAGAAATTGTGGCAGTTTGGGTGAAATTCCTGCTGACTGGAAAAGGGGAAACATAACCCACATTTTAAAAAGGGAAACAGGGAAGACCTGGGAGATGCAAGTAAGTCAGTCTCATCGCAGTGCCTGGCAAAATCATGGAGCAGATTCTCCTGGAAACTGTGCTAAGGCACACGGACAATAAGGGCATGATTGATAACAGCCAACATGGTTTCACTAAAGGCAAATCATACCTGACCAATTTGGTGGTCTTCTATGATGGGGCTACAGAACTGATGGATAGGGGCAAAGCAGTTGACATCTACCTGCATTTATGCAAAGCGTTTGACTCTGTCCCACACGACATCCTTGTCTCTAAACTGAAGAGACTTAATTTTGATAGATGGACCACTGAGAGGATGAGGGACTGGCTGGATAGCCTCATGCAAAGAGCTGTGGTCAACGGCTCAATGTCCAGTTGGAAAACTGTAACAAGTGGTGTCACTCAGGGGTCAGTGTTGGGACCAGTCTTGTTCAACATCTTCGTTGGTGACATGGACAGTGGGATTGAGTGTGCCCTCAGCAAGTTTGCCAATGACACCAAGCTGTGTGGTTTGATTGATACACTGGAGGGAAGGAATGCCATTCAGAGGGACCTTGACACGCTTGTAAGGTGGGCCCATGCCAAACTGATGAAGTTCAACAACACGAAGTGCAAGGTCCTACACCTGGGTTGATGCAATCCCAAGCACAAATAGAGGCTGGGCAGAGACTGGATTGAAAGCAGCTCTGCTGAGAAGGACTTGTGGGTGTTGGTTGATGAGAAAACTAACATGAGCCAGCAGTGTGAGCCTGCAACCCAGAAAGCCAACTGTATCCTGGGCTGCATCAAAACAAACATGACCGGCAAGTCAAAGGAGGTGATTTTCCCCCTCTCCACCTCTCTCATGAGATCGCACCTGGAGTCATGTGTTTATCTCTGGTGCCCCCAACATAAGAGGGACATGGACCTGCTTGAGTGAGTAAAGAGGAGGGCCATGAAGATGATCAGAGGGCTGGAGCACCCCTCCTATAAAGACAGTATCAGAGAGTGGGGGCGGTTCAGCCTGGAGAAGAAAAGGCTCATGGGAGACCTCATAGCAGCCTTCCAGTACCTAAAAGGGGCCTAAAAAAGTCTGGGGAGGGACTTTTTATAAGGGCAGGTAGTGACAGGACAAGAGGGATTGGCTTTAAGCTGAAAGAGGGTACCTTTATATTTGATATAAGGAAGAAATTTTTTACTGTGAGGGTGGTGAAACAGTGCAATAGGTTGCCCAGATAAGTTGTGTCCGCCGCGTCTCTAGAAGTGTTTAAGGCCAAGCTGGATGGGGCTTCAAGTAACATTTTGTAGTGGAAGGTGTCCCTGCTCGTGGCAGGTTTTTGGAACTTGATATTTAAGGTCCCTTCCAACCCCAAATTCTATGATTCTATGATTCATTCATTGCTAAAATGTGTAAAAAGCATAAAGTTTTGACAGCTGAGGAGGTAGGCATTTGTGATTTACTACCTAGCTCCTGACTTTGTGCAAACTAGAACAAGGTAATAGAAATACCTTGATTTGAAGAAAAAGAAAAGAAATAAAAATATGCGTTTTCATAAAATGCCAGATAGGAATCTTATTAATTGATTTGGAGGCCAAGAAATTAATACAGTAGCATACCTAAATTGCTGTCTGATAGTTTATTGTAAGGTGCTCAATTAAGCTGGCAACACTGAAAAATCATGATAGGAGACTGGATGTAGTCTGCAAATATTAGCGCAGCTCTAAGACATGAACAAAATATCACCACTCATGACTGACTTCCTGTACATGACGTCTTTTCTTGGAGTATCCTTATGCCTCCATTTTCCTCTTCTTCAGAGTGATCACTATAGTGGAATACATATTTTGAAGAGGCCTTAATAGATTTCACAGCTGGCTAGTTAGTAAAGGAAATGTTTGTAAGCTAAACATTTTCTGCATTTTCACAACCATAAAGTTGTTACATAAGATTGCCATTTACTAAACACTTCTTTTAAAATAATTTGAGTACCACTTCCTACAGAAATAGCTTAATGATAAGAAGTTATTCAGGTTATCACCAGATGGAATAAATGTGACCAGTTACAAGGGAAATTTGGGGGTGTTCACGTTTTGAAGAATCTTACTCCTAACCAAAAAAAGGCCTTGAATGCATGCTGTGTTCTAACGAAATATATGGCATCTGGTGTTCTATTGTCTTAACACCTGCAGGACTGAGTTGCATGCATTCTATCTGGGATACTGAATTCTATTCAATTCAGCAACTGACCAAAATTTGTGATTTTTAGAAAACTTAGGTAACTCTTAAGCATAGTTTTCTTAATCTAAGAATTGCAAGAATTTCTGTCAAAATCACATTAATTTTCTGACATAAATCCTTCCATCAGGAGTGTTTTATAAGCTATTTACTGCTTTGCAAAACATTTGCATCTAGAGATGACATGTACTATAGAATTTCAACTCAATATGCTTGTATGCCCTGAGATATATATTGCATCATTTCTGAAGTGCCTATGTATGCCTCAAAAGTATGTCTGAATAGATGAAGTGGAAACAAACTTCAGTGGTTTAGACTATCTGTAAAATTAAGACATGGTAAAGAGATATTATTTATTATGAAATTGAAGATTTGTGTTTAATGTAAATTTAATTAGCTTTTCTATAGCTATGTATGGTATAATAATCCAGTGTCAAGAAAATCTGATGCCAGAAAGGAGCTGAGAAACACTGTCTTGGTTCTTTATTTTCACTGATCAGAATGGAACTGGAGAAAAAATATCAAAAAAGCTTCAATAGGAAAGACAGATGAAAATATCACCTGCTTTCTGGTGCAATTGTATTTTCAAAATTACTCTCCAGCCATCAATGTTTAAAGACTGTGATTCTAAACCTAGAATATATAATGATTTGACATATATTGCAGGAAACTATGACTTCCCTATACCGGTGGCACAAATTTTACTGTATGTTTTTTGCTATTAGAACAGGTAACTAGGATCCACTTTTTATATAAGTTTCCATATATTACCATAATAGCAGCTTTATGCCTCATAGTTACTTGCTTTGTTTTTCATTCCCTTTTTATAACAGCATGCCTAAAGCCCATCAATATTCAAGTTAGCACTTTAAAATGAAACTATAAATTTCAATTTGGAGAAAATAAGCCCTTATTCAGGCTCATAAGTTTTAAATAACACATTACCATTGGCTACATTAAGTTTGCATTTCTAATGTTATTTTATGCATTTGACAATAGATGTTCCACTCTGCTCAGTAGTGGAGAGCAAATGCATGTGAAATGTAAGTCTGCTTAAAATGTAGGAATTTATTAGAGCTGTCAGTCAACAGTGACATGAGAGTTAAATTATTTCTGAAGATATTTAAGTTGATTTTTACACTTTCCATTGTCTTTATCCTCTGAAGTTTGAGTATAAATAACTCTTTTAAAAGGTTTTCTTCCTAGATAGATTAGTGTTTTCTAAAGTCAAATAAAGTAAAACTGAAAATAAAATGCACAAACCTCTTAAGGAAATAGCTAGGTAGCATTTGGGAAGGGGGAAAAGAAAACAATCCCAGAAGAACCAGATTGGTTTACTTCTAATTTTGTTGTTGCTTAATTTTTCCTTTAGGGAAAATGGTAACTAATTTATTTTTCCTTTTGAATGTTTTCTTTTTAAGTGAAAGGTATGTGTCAGTGGTAAAGTGGCATCTTTGCAACTGTCTGAATATTAACTGGGATGAAAATTAATATAAAATTCCTGCTGCTGCAGGTCTAACTGAAAGGAAATTTTGTGAAAGCACTAGTTTTCCTGACAGGAATGATCCCTTTGCTTTGTACAGCTTTTCTTGTTTATTGTGTGGATGGGCTATTAGAATTGATCTGAAGGAAAAAGTATTCCTTTTCACTTGACTCTCTTTTTATGATCATCTGCTGCTACTGCCTGTATTTTTAAGCCCATTTTCTTCTACAGAAATTAGAATGAAAAACAATTAGCTTCCTTATGAAACATTACATGTGTTGGCCAGTGAAATCATCTTACTTTGATTTGGTTGTTAACTTAAGAGCTTTTGCATGTCCAGAATAACAAATGTCAAGAATGAGATCACTTTGCATGATATCCTAGAACTAAGAAACTGTCTGCATAGCTCCCATGTACTATGTCTGTAAAAAGAAAGAGTGTTTTTTGCTAATTGATTAGTTCAAACAGATTATTCATGGCTCAGGTGTCATGACATAACTAAAAAGTTAACAAGGAGGTGTAGTGGCAGATTTTGGACTCTTGCACTCATGTAAATATGATCATGTTAAGGAAGAAGAAATTTCCACAGCACTGGCACTATTTGTACTTTATTGCTATGTGATGACAGGAAATTCCTATTGTTACTTAGACTCCTGAGATGTTTTCACATGAAAAGGTCAAAATTCAGTCATGCCATAGAGAGATGAAAATTCACAATGTAAATTTAGTCTGAATATAACCGAATAAAGAAAATGTGTGTATTTTCTCCATTCAAGTGAATGATTCTCACACAGCAATTTACACTGAATACATAAATTTGTCATGCATTTCTCTATTATAGGCATAACTCTTTAAAAAGGGTAATATGACCAGAAAGAATATGGTAGAAGCTCTAAAGTAGCTGGAAATGCCTTGCTTATAATTCTAATAGAGAAATTCATCAAAAAAATCTGTAACAGGCTAGAAAATCCCAACTTCTATCTTTGCTGAACAACTAGATCTCCTCAAAACTCACACTTGATTTTCCAGATACCTTTCTGAATGACAGAAATCTGGATAGGATTCTTTTTAAATAGACAAACAGATGCAGGAAGGAAAAAGGGTAAGGTTTTGGACTCAGAGAGACAGTTAATGGATTGATATGGAACTGAATTCATGTCCACACTAGAGCTGAGGCATACTACTGATTTAACATGCATTTGTACTGTATCAATATGTAAACTGCTATAGGGTGCCTTAAAACACCTCTCTGCATCTTCATAGATGTCACAATTGTAATTCTGAGCCTTTTATAAACTCTGAGATAACAAAATATATTTATTTGAGGCTAATGAACTGATGGGAGTCTGACATACATATTTGAATCCTAGTTACACTGAATACCTGTTGAGGAAGAAGAAGATAATTCCTCAGATACTAAGAAATTAGTCTGTAATGATATAGAAATATCGGTCACTTGTAAGTGAAGTTATTAATTTATTCTCCTCTGATCTTATTCCAAAAGAATGTGTAAGAGCATTTCAGAACTTTGAAATGAGCACAGCTGGGACACTAAATATATGAGTTCTCAGACTGGACTTAGATGTGGTTGGTGTCCACATAATGTCAAG
Source organism: Coracopsis vasa (assembly GCA_026283785.1). Classification (NCBI taxonomy): domain Eukaryota; kingdom Metazoa; phylum Chordata; class Aves; order Psittaciformes; family Psittacidae; genus Coracopsis; species Coracopsis vasa. Next base: position 21,516 of record JANHGB010022671.1, read on the forward strand.
GAAATTCAGGCTCTCAGTTTTATGGCTACAATAATCCAGAGTTCCCATGTAAGACATACAGTTAGCATGGTGGAATATTTGGTGTTACAGCAGGAGGTTTGTGCTGCAGTCTCTGGCCTGGTGCAGAAGAAAGTAGAATTTAATTTCCCAGTCAGACCTTGCATTCCCAGCACAGACTCTGTTGAAGCCCTATTTAATTGATATTCTGCTACTCTCACATGCCTCTCCATCCGGGTCTTTGAGCAAGGACCCTGGTAGAAAATGGGATTGGCTCTTCAATAGTGTGGATAAAACTCACTCTGGACTCTATGAAATTATCTTGAGCTTCAACATGACTACAAGGCAGTACACAGGTGTCTACAGACTTGGGATGAATCAAGGTCTTCAGAGGAGTTATCCCCTTCATACCACAGACATTTTTACTTGAGTGACTGATTCATCCATTTATAGAAAATAAAGGAAGATCTCAAGGATTAGGATGTCTAAAAGAGTCTAATAGTAGTTGCCATTCAAGTGGAGGAGTGATCATATCTGTTGTGCAGTCTGAATAATATCCATGGCCAATGCCTTGAATGTCTGTGTTTTCATGGTTAGATTCTCGTTCTCTCCCCAAGACAAAATACTTAAAATGCAGAAGTTAAACTTCAGTGTGCAGGTGAAATCTGGAATGATTAGCAACAGCTGTAAATTAACAAGCACAATGTAATGTGCTGTATGACCCAAATGTCTACATATGCGAAACTGAGATGTTTTGACAGACTGATGAAACTAAGGGAAAGTTGACCAGTTGAAAGCTTCATCTTCAGCGTGCCCTATTCGAGTCATTCCACCAATCTCTCAGCCAAGCTATTTAATAGAAAATGACATTACCCAGATATTGTACTGCAAAACCATCATGTTTGCAAAAAACTGCCTGGCTGTAAATCAAAACCTTTTTCAGGCAGCAGAAACAAGGATAACTTGCTTGAAGTGATGGAAAAATAGCGTACATGGAAATCTGATAATGCCAGTAATAGAGGTCACATCCATTAGGATAATTTCAACCCATTTGAATAAACACTGCTCCAAGTAAAATCCAATAATAGATGTTGCAAGGCAAGCCATCTCACATGAACACTTAAGTCTTTGATATTTACTGGAAAAAAATCAGGCCAGGAAATCAAACTGGAAACAGTTCTGTGAGCTGACTATTTGAGACTGAATATATCAGAGTGTGCCCAGGTATCTTCTTTTTCTCTAGGTCTTGAGATGTTCAGTAATACTGCCTGCTGTAATACTAACAGTTCTATCACTTAGTAGTTTCACGGTAGCCATGTTTGCTCCAGAATTTTCTGCTGTCATTGTTTTCTAGGGCTATCTGTAGTTATAAAAGATACATAGCATTTGGAGAACAGGGATGTGTTGCTGTAGCAGTGGTTTAGTTCCTGAAAGAGTTCCTGAAGAAAGAGGAGCTCCTCTTCACCTGAGGTATACTTTTGCATGCAGGTGTTTCAGTACTGCATTTCATAAAAAGAGTTGTGACTGGTAGATATGACCAATTTTAGATACAGTTGACTGCCACTAAGTCAGTTGTTCCACAAACTGAAATAAGGTCAAAGAATGTAGTATTATTAATCTGAATTGGTCAGAGAGGAGAAATATCTTAGCTAATCAGGAACAGGCATGAAAGCCATGTCTTACTCTCAAAGCCCATTTTGCTTAATTTTGTTTAAAGACTTGTAGGGAACTTGTAGTAAAAGTGCCAACAGATGATGATAGTTGTCACTTCAGTTCCTAAAAATTAAATTATATAGGTCAAGAGCTAGAAGGAGTTACACAAAACCTGCAAAAGTGTGAATGCTATATCACTTTTTCCTCCTTCTTGTTTTAACTATTTTTTATTCACCTTAAAATGTGAAATATAATGACATTTTCTGTTATAAGCCCAATCTACAATGTCAGCATGAAGACAGCAGCTGGAAATCTGATGAGTTTGCTGCATGTTTGAGAGCTGATGTAATGTGCAACAGATATATCTAGTGAGGATATGTACTCTGCCTGGAAATCCTATGTCACAGTGCAACACCATTAATTTCTAAATGACCTCATATGCTAAGTTCTCTTCAATCAGTAGAACAATACTGGCATATCTAATAGATGTTTTCCAACCACCCTTTCCTGTGATCAGCCTGTCACTGAAGCAACACAGATGTGTAGATGCATCTTTATTCTTGTCAAATCCACTAAATACTGTAATAATCATATTAAATTTAATGGCATTAAATACATAAAATGGTATTAAATACATCAAATTACATTAAATAATGTCAGTGAAGAATGGCTATGGGAAAGGAGACACTAACATTTTATTGATATATCTTCCTCACAAGCTTTCCTTAACAACCAATGTCCCCAAATTATGAAGTCTGAGCAACCTGCGTATTCAGATAGTCATGCAAGTGTGACGTTCATCTTTACCTTCTTCTCCCTGTGCTATATTCACTTGTCCATGCCCTCAAGGAACATTTGTTCTTTTAGTCGTTGCTTAGAAGCTTTGGTTAAGGTCTGAAACTGATACTGTGGAACAGTATCTGAAAAAAAATGGTTCTAGCCTGAGCTATTTTCTGATGAGATGGTTTTGTATCATCTGAAAATTTTTAATCATCAAAAAAGTATTGTCAAAAAGACAATGTAGACAAGTGTTTCCTTCCATTAATCAGAGTAATTGGACTTTCTATCTTCCAAATTTCATATAAAGCTTTTAAAAGTGATTTGGTTGGGTTTTTTTATTTCTAACTACTGCTGATGAAAAAGATGATAGACTTAGCAGTAAAACTGAAATGTTAGGTACACTGAAAAGTGATGCACTATAGATCTTGATTTTTACATTCTAGCACCGAGATGAAGTACAGCTAATTCATTGGAAACTACAGAGTGGCTCCTAAGAGATCAGAACAACTAGATTGATAGGAGAGAGGTTAATAAAAAGGATATGATCCAAGACTCCAGATGAGGCAAGACTTTTAAAGGTATTTAGACACTTTAGCTGCTTTCGAGTCACACCTAAATACCTTATTCTTTTTGAAAGCACAGTGGTGGAATACTGCTCTACTGGATGCATATACTCTCTAATATACCTGATGTTTAGTCAGCATCACAATACCAGGCTTTTCCATCAGACTTTATTTTCTCACTGTCTGCTTTCAAATTAATCTGATGGACATTTCTCTGAACTGAAGAAACAAAGTGATGGATTCTTCATCAAATGCACATGTTCCAGCACTGCAGGGGAACAGAAAGCAAGCCTCTCTCTTAGGAAAACTTTCAGAATAAAAGATGTGATCCGTTACTACATTCAAAGGTTAATAAAGTTCTAGACAAGCACATGAGTCGGGAAAGGTCACGGCTCAATGAAGAATTACACATCTAATGGTGAAAATATTCATCTTAGGCTAAAACCATAAAGGGTATAGGAGTTGCACTGCTGAGTATTGCACCATCAGGTTTTTAAGAGATTGACCACTGATCTGACAGCATGATGATTATTATAGTACCCACCAGAATGTGAAAAAGAACTTGGATCAGCTTTCTCTCCATTCTTACTGCTAAAACATCCTTCCCTCTGAACTTACCAGAATCACCACACTGCAAGGGAAGATTCCCATGGCCTCAAGTTGAGGTTGTTACAGTGTTGAAGCTATGGAGTAGATTAACATTTGATGCATGCAGGGAGAATGCGTGAGTATGCACTGTTTGGAGATCATAACACAGATTGCCAAACCAGTCCTTGGTGTATGTTCATGAAGCTTTTTATATTCTTATGTCAAATTTTGATATTTTGAAGAAAATAAATGAAGATTCCAGACATGATTCTAACTAGTATAAGGAGATGACTGAAAATAGGCAGATGGAAGGCAACTTGAGCGGAAGTGCCCATAAAATGAATACACTCATGATCCTGAGGAAAAAGGGAGTGTAGCAGTGTGGAAGAGAGACAGCATAATAGAAAAGAGCATAATAAGAAAAAATGGATTTTAAGAAGTCAGGCTTCTGCAAATTCAGAGTGGTTTTAGGGAATTTCTTATGAGGAAACAAATATTACAGGAAAAAAAGCATTTAAGAACACTTTTTTTTTTTTTTAGTGATACTAATGACACAAACCATCCAATTGCAGAGAAAAAATAGACGTGATGAAGAGATTAAGCTGACTAAATTATGAATATTTTATTGACCTCAAAGATAGTAAGGCAGTATTCAGAAAATACAAATTTCAGTTTACTAAGCATGAGTACAAAAGATAACTCAATTACGTAAAATTCAAAACATAAAGTGTAACAAAAAATAGTAAGTTACATTTAAGATTGTGGCAGTTGCATATGTATACCAATAATAATAGCAAGATCACTTAAAATATCTGTTGACCAAGAGGGAAGGCTATATATATGATGTATAGGCCTTAGCTGCTTCAAGCTCCCTTAAAAAATAAACTGAAATGAGAGATTGGCAACTAATGAAGCACAGTAACCTAGGGCAGGAATAGAAAATACTTGTGGAAATCAGATGCTTTAGGACACATGGGCCATGTACCTCATCCTTAATTACTGCAAGGTCCAACTATAGCAACATGAGTTATCAGTGATCTCTGAAAATATAAAGGATGGAAGAGGTAGTGAAGCCTGGAACAGTGCAGATGGACTGGCCATCTCTAAAATGAGATAGGCATTCTAAAAGGAGGAACAAGAGAATTATAGATCTACCAGTTTAATTTCAGTGCTCAGAAAACTACTGAACCAAATGATTCAACACACTATTTGTAACCTGGAAGGTAACAGAAAACTGAGTAACAGCCAGCATGGATTTGTCAACAGCAAATAATTTCCTTCTATTATAGAGTAGTAGGCCCTGTGGACAAAGCAGAAGCAGTAGATATATGTTTTACATTTGAAATCTTTTAACATTGTGAGTAAGGCATGTTCCTGAGCCAGTTAGAAAGATACATTTTAGAAAAAAAAATCTACAATGTCAGTAAAAAAAGGGTATCAAAGCTTATGATTCAGTGATAAAATCAAACAGATCATCTGTTGTTGTCTTCTTCAAGATTTCATTTTGTCACATAGATGATAGAATGCTTATTAAGTGAGTGGGAAACACTCAAATACAAAAGCTTCAGAGAACAGGAAGACAATCATAAAATTGTCTTGAAACACTAGAAAAGCTCTCTGCAAAAAAGAATAGATTCATATTTATACAACAAGGGAGGTAGTTATCCACTGTAAAACCTACAGGGGGAAAAAATTGGTCATATAAGAATTTTGTTGAAAGAAATTTTGTGTCACAGTGGATAGCAAGACAAATATTGGTCTATGTTCAGAATTGCAATGCTATATCATTGATAGACGAAAAAAGGAAATAGGAGGATAACCCATAAGATGCATGAAGTTATCCTTCTGCTCCTTTACTTCTAAGCCCTCAAAGGATCAATTGGAGATCATATACAGGAGAAAAACATTTTATTTAGAGGTTTAAAAAGCATTGTTCGTAGGACAAGATTGAAGCTACTAGTCTTCATGAGGCTGCAGAAGAAAGCAAAGGCAAATAATTTATCTTCTAATAACTAGAAGGTTACTGCAGCAAGAAACAGAATAATCTCTTTTCCTTGTCCAAAATGAGGAACATAAGAAGTAATAGGCACAAATGAAAGCATACTTACATTAAAGTTGGAATAATGGAGATGTAGGGTTTTTTTTTGAAACTATATTCTGTGGCTATAGTTTTCAGCTATGAGCATTTTTAAGAAGAAGCTAAACAAGTGTCATATTTGCAATGACATATTTGATCTCAACTACAGTAGTGAAATGATTCAATGAGGTCACTTCCTGTCATACTCTTTCCTACAAAGAAGGGACGTTACCAGGGAGAACAGAGGTGTGATATACACCACTGCTAGTCTGTGCTTTGCCTATTCTGTGAATAAATGGAAGGCATGGTCCAGCAGGATTTTGCTTATACTGTAGCAAAAGAGGATTCTTTTAAAATAAATACCTATGGAGTAATATTGCATTTATAATGTAAAGGAAAACAACAAACAGCACTATTAATTTGGCTTTATTATGTTTTCTATTTCCACTTTGCTATTTCTGACTACCTTATTAGCAATGTAAAGATATGAATACAGAAGTGCTCATTTTATCATGACAACATTCAGTTTTGAAACTAATCAAAAATAAAACCCAGAGTATGCACAGAAAACTCAATTATGAAACAAAAGGCATCCAGTATGAAATTAAGGTAGTACATTCCATGTTTTATGTTCTGGCATTGTAGATTGTTACAGGGTTTTTTTGCTGATAAAACTCAAAAAGCTCATATAGCCAAGAGCAGCTCTAATGGACTGAATCTAAAATTACTCACTTTCATCTGCTGAAACAAATTGGTTTAATATACAGTTGTTTGTTGTCGAATACATTTAAAACACTTGTGCCAAATAAAGTCATAGTCTGTGTTTGTTGTTTGCCTAGTATATTTTGGGAAGGTTGGGAAAGAGGAGTAAGAGGAAAGACAGTGGGCGGAGTTTTCCCTGCACTTGCCAACATCGGACTAGCTAGCATTAAGAAGTTGTAACACACACAATATGCATGCAATGTGTCCGAGTTACACAGGCGTAAAGCTTTTTCCTTCCATTTTTTAATGTTTGACCATGTGTAACTAAAAAGTTCTAACCTGTTGGGCATTGCAAGATAGTATGCAAATAGGCCAGCTATTGACAAAGGACTACAGTAATTCACTTTTTTGTTAATCAGGGTGTGATTATCATTCCATTCTTTTGAACTCCATCCAGCCTGCTATTCTGTCTCAACTTCAAGCAGGTGTTTTGTTGTTGCCAGGCCATGAGCACAGCCCTGTGCCTCAGTCTTTCAAGTGTGCTAGCTGTGCAGATGAATTTTGCCTGCAAACTTTCCTCAGGCAATGAACTGACTAGTGCAACATGCTCACAGCAATGTTAATCTAGCTCGGGGACAGGCACTGCACATGAAAGACTATTTTTACCCTAATTTTTAATTGATATATTTTGTCCACTGCAAGTTTCCTCTCTCTTTTTCTCTTTCTCCCTCTCTTTCTTTCTCTGTCTTTATATCTATCTACTTCTTTCTTCCTTTTTTTTTTTTTTTGAGGCAGCAAATGGATTGGAGTGAAATGAAACTGCAGTAGCTGGCGGACACAAAGCAGAAACAAGGGTGAAGTTAAATAAAATATGAGAGGGTGGATGCTCAGCACAGAATTCAGCTTTGATTTTAAAGATTAGATAAATTGGAAAAGTAATAATCAGTAAATTGAAAAGTGGGGACTATTATGTATTAGCATTGTGACCAGCATAACAAATCTCTTTTATTTATTCATATGTTCAGGATAGTACAATATTTTATATTATACAATAGCTTAGAATGTCTTCTGGAAAGGGGTCACAATGATACCTTTTAGCTCTGCAAACCTAGTAAGAAATGTTTGTAAAGTAATATGATTAAATGATATTCAACACAAACAGGTTTGAATATCAGAATCTTTCACACTTGTTCATAACATGCCTCTTAAAAAATGAACGTTTGACTAATCTATTTCTATACCTTAACTTTTATGCATTGATTATTAAGTCTATATTAAACTGTAACTGAAAATGTGTGTGTATATATGTATATATTATTATTTTACCACTGTGGATCTAAAACCCTGTCTAGAATAAAAAAAAAATAGCTGTATGCTGACTACATAAACTCCCCTCCTAATTTTTAATATACTGTATTCAAACTCATAAAACAAAAGTCCAAAAGGCTAATTTGATGAAAGGGTTAGGAAAAATCAGGAACACAGTTTCAGAGCTGGTGTTTGTACTGTTAATAAATTGGGAATCTCTCATCTCTCCTCAGTGTCTACATGGGAATTATTTAAAAGGGGAAATATACCTTAGAATGCCAGAAGTTTTTGTTCATCCCTTTTTGTGGCTGTCTTTCTTCTCCTGGCTACAGGTAGGAACACCACTGACCCTCCCTGGCCTTGTTGTGTGAAGAACATCAATGTGGAAGGATGTCCAGCTCTGTCTATAGGGAGCAAGGTGGAAAATTGAAAAAAGAGATGACCAGTTTTGATTTTTGTTTCTGTAAAGGAGGAAGAAAATCAAACTACTTTATGGGAAGAATGAACAAGGGAAAAGGAAGATTGGTGATATAGAAGATTTGTCATATAGGAAAGAAAAACAGTGGAACTGACGTGATAGTACTGCTAGACCAAGACAGCCTGGGTGCTCTTGCAAAGAGAAATGATTAAGTATGAACTGGGGGAAAAAATAGCCATATATTTTCTATGCTTAAGAAATACTAGCTTCGGAACTTCTAGTCATTGGTCCAAGCTGATGTGAAACGTTTGGAGAAGAGCTATTTGCTGGTGGGGGTTTCTTGTGTTTCAAAACCTGTATAACTAGAGTAAAAGTGATTATTAAATTCTTTGTTACTCTATGTGTGCATCAACATTACAAATATATTCCAACATATTCTCGCTGATTGCTTGTATATTTTAAGTTATAATTCTCCCAGTTTTTACACAAATGCAATGTTTATGACCTTCATGCACTTGGGAAATAGTTGATTTCAGATTCATTTGGGATCTTATTAAAATCAGAGTAAGAATGAGAAAGGAAAAAAACCCAAACAACCTTACACAGACTTTTAAATGATACTAATTTGGATGCTATTTTAAAATATCGTGCATGATTAGTTAACTCATAATACTGACTTTCACATTATATAAATTAATATACATTATAGAATGGTGTTTGTGATATTGAGTTACAGTATATCCATGAAGGTGACTATCATTTAGTTAGTGAATTAAGAAAATTCATTCAGTGTCCATCAGTGTTCATACAAATAATTTGTTTTCAATTGAAATAATTATAAAAATGTTTTTCATTTTTAGAAATTCAGCTCATTTCGTTAATTGTTTTTTGAGTACCGTATAATCTTAGATAGTGAATTATTCCTATCTGTAATAATCACCACAGAAATATACCTACAGTTGCATGACTGATGTTCCTGATCAGTCATCCAATGTTGTTTGGTTACAAGGGCAGACAGACCTAGACTTTAGTTTTACAGTAATGGAGTTGGGGTGGCAGCACTGATTGAAGTCATCCCTATCCCTATCTTCCCCTGCAGCTTGCCAATACTGTAGGTAGAGGTTCAAAACTTATCAAAAAAACAAGGTCTTCAAAACACCCACCCTTTTTGTACATTTTGTATTCACTTGCTTTGTGCTGCTTTTTTACATAGATCAGTTCTCTAATCCACTGCACAGTGGAATCACACCTCAAATGCGGGAGCATACAAATAAGCTTCCTCATCCTATTCAAGTGTCGCAGCCTTGAGTTTATGTTGGAGGTGTGCCATAACACATTGTTCTATGATACAGCTAATCTGATCTGACAGCTAACTGCCACCAGACAGAGTGATCTTCCCTGTCTTTCCTCCTGGCCCTGCATATGTGTACCTGCCTCTTCTCTTGCTCTGGCAGTGGTGCTTCTCCGACTCCCTAGAGGGATGGCTCAGTGCAGTAAACTGACAGACAGCTATTCCTCCTGGGTTTTTTTGCACCCTGTCTGCCCCACAGACTGGCTCAGTGGAGGACCAGGTGAGCACCAGAGCCTGACAGGGGCTGGCAGAGGAGTGGGGGATGCAGAGGCAGCCCATGGTCAGAAGTGCACCACAGAATTCTTCCTCTGAACCTACACTCTCTCCTGAAGCAATACAGCAAACCAGCATTGCCACTGCTGACCTCCAGGTAGCTGTTTTATAGTGTTCATCATCTGTGCAGTTATTTAAGAAAAAAAAAGCCACTCATAAAAAAATGCTGAAGAAGAACATAGTTATAAGCTGTCAACAGGAGAGCAGTCCCAATGTGGATTTAAGACTACGGTAAGGTATAAACAGGTTATTGTATTGGGTATAACATTAGATATTATAAACACAATTGTACATTATTGGCTTTTATCAAGCCTCTCTCAAAAAAAAATGGGTGATTTAAAATGGTTCGAGACTGACACAAAATACATTCCAAAAACTGACAAAATAATTTAGGTCTATCAGGAACCTCAAGGAAGCGAAATGTCTTATTTCCACTGAGTATGGTGTCCTGTGAACTGAGCCCTAAGGTTCATCAACTTCAGCATAGGCTTGCTCATTGTAAGTTTTCACCCCACAGAGTTTTCCAAGGGAAGGTTAAGGTGAAGTAAAACAAGCCATGACATGGGATTGTTTCTAGTAATGTGTGTAATTGTTCTTGGCCAAACATCTCTGTCCTGGTTTCAGCTGTATCAGTTATTTTAATTCCTAGTAGCTGACACGGTGCTGTATTTCAGTCTGAGAACAATGCTGGTAATACACCCATGTTTTAATTGTTGCTAAGTAGCACTTAGTCCCAGGTGAAAGGCTGTAAAAAGTGTTTTGAGTACAAATGCATCACTAAAATACACTCTTTAAGCCATAGCACAGGGTTGTGCTTTGGACTGCTTTGTCTTGTGGACTTCTGTGCCTGCAGAATTTTCTTGATCAACACTGAGAACTTCTAAACAAAAACTCACCATAGCTTTATTTAAGGTAACCTAAAGATTTCTTTGGAGTACTCAGACACAAAGACAGTATCAGGAATAGAATACTTTTTCTTTATTCAGAAACAGTTTTTTAGGCAGCTGGAGTAAGAATGGCTGTATAAACTAAGGTCTAAGTCCCAGTTTGGGACATTATTGTTGAAGCAGCTATTCTGTAAGGTTTTTCATTCTTGCTCTGTGATATAGTAAGTTACCTACAGTGATCTGAGTCACGGACCAATTGGTTTAAATCCTAAATCAGAAAAGCAAGGGTTTTAATGCTTTTTCAGGGAAATTAAAAGCATTTGAAAGCGAATGCTAGTGATCTTCATTTAACATGTGTAAGGAGATGAATGAAGATGAGAAGTCACTAATACCTAAACAAACACATATATATAATTATTTGTGTAAACAGAGTGACAGAGAAATTCAGTTAGCTAAATTGATGTAATAATGTTAGCTGGAAAAGCCTTCATCATAATAAATTTCACAAATTTAATGGTATAAGTCTCACTGTTTTCAATTCTATAACCAGGATCATTGGGAACCACTGGAGAATAACAATAATACTAATAATAAAAACAACAAGAATATAATAAAAATATATCTCATTGTCATAAATGGACTTCTGAAATGGCTATTGGAAAATTCTGAAGGTTATTTTCATTATCATACAGTGTTACAACACTAAACCAGATTTTCTGGTGTTCTATATTCAAGACAAAAAAAAAACAACCAAAAACAAACGACAAGGTAAAGGTAAGAATAAGGCTAAGGCTAAGGCTAAGGAACAGTGAAAACAAACACGGAAAACCAGCAATAAAAAATAAGAGGAAAGGAAAAAGTTGTCATTTAGTATCAAATTAAAGAATACCTGGTTCAGTATACAACCAGATGTACATTTTCAGCAGTACAAGGCCTTCAGAATTATGTGTAGTGCTGTTAATCATGAAGTGCTCTTTATATAATACGTTAGAAGCTGGATGAAAGTTTACCTGTGATCGTTATCTCTGATTTTTTTAATGTTAAACTCTGTTTTTAAGGGCTTGAAATATACAAATACAAACATGTATAAATATGAATTTATACACATATTTATTACTTTTTACATATATCAACATGAAAATTATTCATTATCAAGTTTTAATGCAGCACAGCAGCATGAGAATGACCATATTCTTCACAATGCATTTTATGCGGCTTCTTCATATTTTGCACATTTGGGATACACTGAGTGAGCAGGAACTTAAAAGCTCTTTTCATTTGTGTCTTAAACATAATAATTTTAAAGTATTTATTAATTATGGAATTTGCTTACATAGCAATATTGCTAACTCACATTTACTTAGCAAAGATTTAGAAATACCACTATATTAGTGTTCAGCTGTGGTTAACAAGCATTCATATTTTTCTAAACAAAAGCTGAGGTGCATGATGGGGAAACAAATATTAACATATCTAGACTGAACATGGCTTGTGGACTCCCTGATGAGTGGTGCTTCTACAGCCAAGGATTATTCACACAATATACAACTAAGTTTTCCTTTAAGACTGACTCTTTTATACTGCAGGTAAAAATGAGAAACTACACAAAGTTTTCTAAAGAAATAGTAACATATATCTAATAAAGAAAGAAAAGAATGTAGTTCATCTCTTGCAGGCCAGCCCAACTTAGGGAGTTTTATTTTATCTAGGAATATCTAAGAGCAGAATTTGGTATACAGTTTGACCTCTTTGACTGTATTTTGTGGTTATTGTACTTTGCTGTCGGCTTTTTAATTAATCTTGCTGGGTCTGTAATATCATTGGGGCAGAAATAATTGCTTAAATATAAAAGGACCTGTTAAGACAGCCACATGGGAAACAGTGAAGTGGTGAAAGAGTGCACTTCTAAGATTTCCTTATTGACTGTTTAGTAAATAAATCGTATGTTTTAATTGCTCTGTCAGAAGGATCCTTCAATGAGGGAAAGGTGACTGGAGCTGAATATGGGAACACCACAGGACAGCTGTTTGGTCTGGCAAAGGGCTCTGTGCACTTGTACTATATATCCAAAGCGACCTTTCAGATTCCATGTACACAGTAACAATTAAAAGTACACAATGACTTGACAATGTTCACTGTGACAGACTGCAGGTTGGCTGCTTCCCATAACAGCCTCCCAGGCAGAGAGGAACAAAGAGCCCAGGCCCATCTGTACGCTGCTCTGAATGCCTCATGTTCCAGAGAGCGCGCTTTGTTTCTCCAAACGCCCCAGGAAGCTCTTCAACAAACAAAACTCAGAGGTCCAGAGGAGCCCAGTCAGGACATTAATATGATAATGAATTCCGGATTACCCTGACAGACGTGACAAAGAAATAGATCCTTTTGATAGTAAGTTATAGGGTTGATTAGTCGGAATTTGTCTGACTCCACGACTGTTGTGGGTATTTCAACAAAGTCAACAAATCCATGCATGACATCACTTCTGTTATCCTCTTTCCCTCTCCCTGTTGATTTTCAAGTCCAGCCCATGCCACTAATTTAAGGCGTCTTCAGTTGCAACGTGTCCAGGAAGTCATTGTAAACTGTAAATGTAGCAGCACCTCCACTACTGCATGAAACAAAGGAAAATGGCTGCTTCTCGCATGCAGTTCAGAAGAAAAATTACAGTTAATTCAGAAGCATTACTTTGTTTTTCAGCTAGTGTTCCTAGGCTGAATTAGCTCAATAGACTTTGTAAGAGTAATTTCTAGTCATCCCACCCAACAAAGTAAAATACTTTCATTTCTGGCCCATAAAAATAAATCTGTTTCTAACTAAAATTGTACTTACTGTTGATTACTGCCAATGGGAGATTAGATGAAACTTTTTCAGGTAGCACACTGCTGCTTGATTCATACTGTTCAAGGAAGTTGCATGATACTTCCTTAATATTCAGAAGTGGTGTAGACTGCCGCTCCTTTTAACTTCAGCTGAGGTTGTCATAGCTTTTGGAAAGGTGCTTATACTATTTGTATTACTACTGATTTCTGTGGCAATTGTGTCTTCTTGGCTGGATTCTCCAAAAGGCTCTAAGATAAACTTCTGTTATTCTACAAAGGCTCAACAGCAACAGGATATCAGCAGTATCTATACAGATACAGTAGATGACTAAGGTCGAGGTCACACAAAGTACCAGAATCGGGTGGCACCAGCCATCTGTAGTTAACAGCTATTATATAAACATAAAGGAATGTGCCGTGTGTTGTGAGTGATGGAAAAAAATTGGTCATTAGCCTCTTGGGAACACCCCATTCCCCCCACAGCTTTCCAGCTGCGATCCAAGCGTATTTAAATAAAAACTTAGCACACTTAACAAGAAGTTTGATAGAGTGTTAACAATCCTCAACTTCACGTTGAGCTGTTAAGCAACAAAGTAGTTATTAAATGCTGGTAATGACTGCGTTTCTTGGGATTATTGCTTAATTATAAACTTGATAGAGTGGGTCCTGCCTTCTGACTTGGGGGGACATTTTCCATTGCAGAGTTTTAACTGCAAACTTTTCTTAATATACCACCTCAATTATAAACTCTTGGATATAAACTACAGCAAGAATACTGCCTTTAAGAAGCAGTTATTTGTACACTTCATGATTATGTTCAAACCGTAACTGATCTTAGATTCACGTCAGACAGTGGACTAGCAAAGCACAACTGCTGGTAACAGATGATTTCTCAGGGAATATGGCTTTCTTGTAGAATAAAATAAGCATTTCAGAAAAGGAATTCTGCATTCTGATTGACTGGAAGGAGTCCAGAACATAGGTAGAACTTCATTGCAAAAAACACCGTGAATGTGATGTAAAACTACAATAAATGTTTTATCTCTTATTCTGTCAGAAGTGACCGAATACTTTTTAGAGTGTACAAGAAATTATTTCAGCAGCCATGACCTTGAAATTCTCTAGCTATTGCTGGCTGCTCTGCCTTAACATTTAATAATTATTTCCAAAAAAATCTGTAGATGCCATGTCCTTATGCATATAAACATTTATAGAAATGTATTCAGGAAAGTTTTCTCCTCTGCACTGATATCCAAGCATCTAAATATATACTACCCAAATCCACCAAGAAAGATAAGGGGTGCAAAGGGTGCAAAGTGTTACAGAGCCACATGCTTCAAATCCCAACACGAGGTAGCCGCGCACAGAAACAAGGAGTCTAGGGCAAAAGACAGTCCTATTTTTCTTTCTTTGTTGGTTTCCTGTGTAAAGCTGTAATTCATGTCATCATACACCACTAATGTATATAAGATCTATTATAAAAATCATTAAATAGCTGGGTTTTGAATATGTGAGTCTACTAAATTTATTCTTTTTTTTTTCCATAAAAAAGGCTTAAAATATTTAACATTAATTTTAAATTCTTAAAACTCCTTGTCACTTTATGGTCACTTAGTATCTTCAAGAAGGGAGGCAACTAGTGGAATGATAAAAAAAAATATTTTCATCCCTTAAACTGAATCTTGTTCCATAATTTACAAAATACTGAGTCTTCTAATGCTACGTAGCTAAGCAAACTAATACATCGTTCATCTTTTTCAGACTGTTCTTTTAGGTATTAAACAACAAGGAAATCAAACAAGATTCCGTCTTTAGAAGCCATTAGATCAAACATTCTTTGAAAAGAATAACATATAGAATATATTTATTTGTACAAAATTTTAACTGAAAGTTGCACTGATAGTTTCATAAGTAATTTGCCTGCAAAATTGCATTTAAGTATTTTTAGAAGTGTTTAGAAGATGGTTAAAATATTGTATTTTCAAGTTATTATATTAATTAACTAATCAGTGACAACTGTAAAGAACAGTAGCATCTTTTAGCAGGGCAAATTATCTAGCTGGAAAAGATGGACAAGACTTAGATCATGCAAGTATTTTTAGATTTTGCATTTTATTTCAGATTATTGCTAGTAAAAGAAAGGAAGAGCTGTTTGTTGGAAATCTGAAAGGGAAGAGACAAATATCTTTGTAGGTTTAAATTCTCTTCTTTCTTCATTCAAAAACTCAGGCTTATGTCCACAGTGGTTTGTTGGCTCAGCTCATCAGAAAGCCTGCAGCAATTCCCTGAGCCCTCGTTTGTAGACATCACTTTGGCAATGGAACAATGCAGCAGATTCTCATTCTAAGGATTACAATATTATATATAAAGAAAGCATAAAAAGATTTGCATATATCCCATGTAATTTCCTCCATTATATTTTAAGCAGACTTTTGAGTCTTTTGATAGATGTCTCATAAAATATATAATTTGTATCACAACATTTTATTTTCCAAGATAATATGCATCTCATACGTTGCTTCAGATAGACGTCCAAGAACCTGCAACCTGGGAAAAATGGACAAGAAGGAAGCTATTCTTCCTGGGCTAAATTATTTATCTTACTGAATGATTGGGGTAAGCATGTACACTTTCCCAACTCCACCCCCTGGTTTGCATGCATACTGTAAATGGGCTATGGCCTAGAGGAGGAGAGTAGTCATCCTTGCCTAGCATTTTGTTCTCATGAGCAAGAGCAGCAGGGATGAAATCTTACCTTTGCCATTTGTGGAACAGGCACTGGTGAGGAAATATTTTCCACCATTGCCAGGTTCGCAACATACTATCTTCTGGCACTTTTCCAGGTGTTTCAAGAAAACAGAGGGGGAACAGTGCCTGTGAGAAATGTCTCTGACATTGTAGCTTCATACTCACAAAGATCTCTGCTTCAGCAGACAAATGTGCTAGTACTGTTCTGTTCTAGATGAGAAGTAAGCACACAATCACAGAGCACATTGTTTACAATGGGAAGTACCTGAGCCAACATAGAGCTCGCCGGGAAGAAGCTATGTGGGGCACTTTCAAACCACCATATTTGAACCCAAACTGAATGTACCCTCATTCAGCCCCAATTTGCATCACGCAGCTGCTCTGGAACACTGATTATGGGAGCCCCAAAGTCCTGTTTGCTGTATTGTTGGATTATAGACTAATAAGCAATGCTTTCATTTCTGAGGATCTACTGTCTGCTGTCTTCTTCTTCCTGGATGCACGATTAAACTTACAAACATCTCAGCTGAAAATAAAATTCCCCCAAACAGCTTGATTTAAGACCTTGATTTTAAATGTAAAATCTCCCATTTGCTTAACAAACCTTTGGATCAGAATCCTACTGGAAAAGGTAGGAGGAGCTGGAAAGGAAAGAAGCCTAAAAACTTGTTACTGTTTACAAACCAGAGGTTTGTAAGAAAAAAATGTCAGTGCAGCCAAATGACTAGAGAAGAAACTGGCTGCTGTATGCTCTAGGATACCAAAAAAACAGCAATTTAAATTAAGTTTGATAACATGACACATAAATTAGGGTTAAAGGGAGAACAGCGATGGGAGACATTACTGTGGGGATCTGTTACAGACCGCCTGATCAAGAAGACTCTGTGGATGAAGCACTCTATAGACAGGAACAGCCTCACGCTCGCAGGCCCTTGTCCTCATAGGGGACTTCAACCACCCTGATATCTGTTGGAGGGACAATACGGCCTGGCACAAGCAATCCAGAAGATTCCTCGATTGTGTGGAAGACAACTTCCTTCTGCAAGTAATAGAGGAGCTGACAAGCAGAGGTGCCATGCTTGACCTTGTGCTCACCAACAGGGAAGGGCTGGTTGGAAATGTGACACTCCAGGGCAGCCTTGG
>JANHGB010022673.1:0-12597 GCA_026283785.1 Coracopsis vasa
TGGAACCTTTGGCTACCAAATGCAGGATGTGGTGTATCCTGTTCAAAGAGGCACATATTTTGCATGTTTATGTTGGCCCTGTAGGGCGGGAGCGGGTCCGTGCCGGTGTGGGGGGCAGCGCGGGTCGAGTCGGGGACACCGTCCTATCAGGCCGTGGGACACAGGCGCGCCCGGTGCCTCGAGAGGTGTTTTGCTTTGTCTCTTGCTACTCCTGCCGATAGTAACACCTCACGAACAAGAAAAGGTGCGGGCAAGGGCCCGCTGCGGGCGGCTTGGGGAAACTCTGTGTTTTGCTCTTTGTTTCTTGTCCCAGTATTGATAAAAGGATCGATGTTCTGTGCCGCTTGCTTCTTCGTCAAGTTGTCCTTTTAGAGCGTCCGGTTGCCGCTGTCCCACTCTCACGGTGTAGCCAGGTTCAGTGTCATCCGTCAGCGGGTGAAATGCTGGCTGTGTTTCCCTCCCTTGTTCCGTTTGCTAAATTTACCATGTTTTAGTGAGTATTTCTGTGGAAACGTGGGAGATCCCAATAACGATCAAATACTCTCTGTGGTATCTATCGGCTTTTAGCTTTTTTTCTACTTGGAGGCAGAAAATTCAATGTGTGCTAGAATCGCATTGGCTTGTTTGAAGTGCGTTATCTCAAACGCGTGTAAAACCTGTTCGTTTAATGAGGTTAGGCTGGGTCATTCTTGTGGTGATCAGCCTAGCATGGCTCTCGGGAGAGGCAGCTTTCCACCCGTTGTGTATGTATTAGTATACATGTATATTATCGATGGCCAAGGCGTTTCTTACAGACATGTCCATGATTGTGTGACTTTTATTGTGGATGGTGTGAGCAGTTATTAAGGAGACGCTCAAGCTCCCGTTGTTTGTAGTGGTGGAGATTCTTGGTGGGGCTGTTGAAATACTTGTGAGCCAGCAGCTGCGTTGCAGAAGAAAGTCTAGGAGACCTCGAGGTCCCTTCCAACCTGGTGTTCTATGACATGTTCTTAGGTAAAACGTAATGCATTTCTGTGCACAGTGGGATTGGATTGTCCGTGGTTTTGAGCTTGGAGATCTAGAGAGGAGCCTGACATTCGGTAGGGGTTTCATGTAAGCAGTCATTTCACTGAGTATTCATGATGTTGTTTAGACTGCTATGTGTTTTGCACCTTCCTCAGTTATTAGCAGAGAAAAATGATCTTGGCTGTGCATAGAATGGCCAGGTGTTTGGATAGTACAAGTGTGCACCAGTGTCTGCGTATGGCTGAGAGCTGCAGCTTGCTGTGTGCCTCAGGTAACTGATGTGGAGAAGCCACTGTGCAGTTTGGAGGTGCTGGTTGGGGGAGGGGGGTCCCTACATCTTCATTTCAGGGTGGGATTGGACTGAGTGTACTTTTGGGTTTCTGGGTGAGCCAGAATGATTGGTCCCAGGAGTCCCTCCTGCCTTTTACAACCATGAACTTATGTTTTCTAACAGCCGCTGCATCAGCACATGCCTGGTGTTAGCTCTTTGATACTGTAGCTCTCAGATAGAAGTTGGAGGCAGTGCCAAGAGGGACAGGCTGCACGCCCATTCGTGAGGTGAATTGCTGCTAATGTAGCATGGGGTTCTTCTGTATGCGTGTGTTATGAAAATGCCCAGAATACCAAGGAGGAGAGCAATCTCTCTGGGGTTTGACTGAAGACAGTAATTGTATGAACTACACAGAAGCAATCATTTTGCCATACGATGGTTCTGCACATTTCACATGGAATTTTGCAGGGAGGAAAAATCAGACTTAGAGACTGCTCAGAAATTGAAACAGGTAGATCTGTAGTGAACCTGTATGGCTGGGTATTTAATGTTGTTTACTTATGAGGAGAAAAATCCATTCTGAAGACTGGTGGAGGTGCACCATCACTGAGAGAGCCTATTAGATGTTTCTTGACCTTAAAATATATTTTCTTACTGTTAGCACCATACTACTTTGCATTCTGTGTTACTGCTTTTTGGTTTTCACACACAGGTCAGATACTGCTTATGTTTACTCCCTGTTTTGCTTGATGAATCATTCTTTAGCAAGTGGCTCTGAAATCTGTAATACGTATTCAGGAACATTAGAGAAATGTGTTTTTACTGTAAAAATTACAGAACTGTCTAGCATTCTGTGTACAAAATTGCTCTGTAGAGTTCCTGCTAGGCTAAAATAAGCTACCTTCTGTTTCTTGGGTTTTTTTCTGTCACTGTAATTATTCAGTTTCTTCTCTGGTTTTATTCTTTAATTATCTATTTACTCTCAATTTTCTTCTCTCTCTCTTTCCTTTTTCTTTTCTTCCAGTTTTGACTGTACTAACACCATTGCTACTCTTAAGAGTGTTACCTTCTCCCAGTACCTGTCCTTGGCCATCAGACACAATGAGGAGACTGGCTTTTCGAGGTGCTGGTTGTACTCTGGTAAATCTGGCAAATTATTGATTGTATGTGCACCATTCTCTCCATTCCTCTGCCTTAGAATTTTGCTTTTCTTTATCCTGACTGTTAATTAATCCTACCTTATTCTTGTTCATCTCATTTGTGTGCTTCAAATTAATTCTGTCTCTAATGTAAACGCTCTAATGCGGTTATATTGTGCTGCCATACCGTGTAAATCAACTTAGTACTTCCTAGAAGAAATTCCTTGATTTGGTTGGAAGATGGGTATAAGCTGGGATAGATGCATCTATTCTGTCTTCAGCCTTTGAGACAGCTACAAATGTATTTTTCTGATGCTATCACTGGAAGCTGAGAAAGAGCCAGCAACTTGTTCTGTAATTTACTATAGTTGTTGCATGGTGCTTATTCGTTTGTTTGTGTTGGTAAATGGAAAAATATGGCCGAAAAAGGAGGTGGCTTTATCTGCTTCTTGGTGATTGAGCCATTCATCCTACACTTAACATGGGAGTGGTGGGTCACCAGTGGATGGTCCAGACCTTTCTTTGGCTTGAGTCTAAGACAAGGTATTCAGCAGCCATTTGAATATTTGTTTGTGATTTGTTTACTTCCTGGTTTGGGTTTGTTGGTTGTTGTTTTCTTGTGGGTTTGTTTTGGTTTGGTTTTGTTGTTGGGTTGGTTTATGTTGGTTTGCTGGTTGTTTTTTTTTTGATACGGATTGATGTGCTTTTACACCAGAACTGAGCACATGTCTCTGTACAGCTTTTTCATCTAAACAGTGGTTCTTGCTTAGTTATCATGCATGAAATGAGGTATCAAAATGTAGATAGTTTAAGAACATATACTAGTAAGAGCTGCTGAATTCATCTGCATTACTGTGACCTTAGGTTTTCTGATAATGCTGTCATAAGTGACTAAAACTGTAGGACCATTTTGATTTCCCTTTACTCTTGCCAATTTACAAAAAGCTGGTGTTTAGATATATGGCTTAAGTGAACTGTGGTATATAACAAATATATGTGGCTCATCCTGAGAATTGCTAGCTTTATAGTTAGCTCTCACCAGAGAGTTTGGATGCAATGCCATGAGTTTAAGAACATTTGTCTTCATTATAGAAGAAGTTGGATTCCATGGGTTCCAAGAGGCGAAGAGCTACCTCTCCCTCCAGCAGCGTCAGCGGAGGAGACTTTGATGATGCCCACCACTCCACAAACATACCAGGCCCAAGCAGAAAGAGGAGGAGACTTTCCAATCTCCCAACTGTAGATCCTGTTAGTATCTTCTTATCATGGACAGTGTTTTTTCTTAGTGATACTGTATCCCCCTCTGGGAAATGCAGGCTAATAAAATAGGTGATCATGTGTAGCACATATATACTGGCCCTGAATCCGTTACTGCCTTGGCTAACTTTGTTTAGGATCTCATTTGGTTTTGGCTTGTTCTTGTCTTCCCAGTTTCATGTTTTTCTTTCCCATTTTCCTTTTGCTGCCTTTCTCCCTGCCCCCTACCCTTTCCCCCCCCCCATGATTTTAGCAGATGGAGGGATATTGGAGAAGGAGCTGAAATCATAACACTCACAAGTTGAGAGCTGTGTCTGAATAGCAAATACAGAGACAGATAAGTGGGGAATGGCACAGGCAGTGATTGCTCAAGTGCACAGTGTCTCTGTTATGCCTTTGAGATAGCAGTCTAATTTTGACTAATTGCAGGGCAGAACCACCCCTGTTTTTGTTTTAGATGTCTGTAGCTCAGTGAGAATTGTACTGAATTAATTTACATTCTGGGTGTTTTATTTAGAATTAGCATTGAAAGAAAGCTCCCGTTGTTCAAAAAAATAAATTGTAATTCTGCAGTACTTGTCAGGTGTTGTACTAATGTGTGAGATGCAGCAGTTTCTTCACACTTCTCCTTTAGAGCACACTGTGGATTGGCAGTTTGTCTTCCCGTTCTTAGTAGGTTTTGATTTGTCACCTTCTTAAAATTTTCTCCTTTTTCATTACTTTATTGTTTTTGCATTTTAGATTGCTGTATGCCATGAACTTTACAACACCATCAGAGATTACAAAGATGAACAGGGCAGGCTCCTTTGTGAGCTTTTCATTAGGGCACCGAAGCGAAGGTAAGACCATGGTTCTCATTAAGCCTTAAACCTGAGGTTTAGTCAGGGAGTAAGTGGATATTGAGGAATACTTCAGTATTAATAGCTGTGAAAAATCTAATCTAAATTTGTCATAGTTTCACACCAGTGTTTGATCAAAGTATTTGAGGCAATTATTCAATGGGACGTGATAACATTAGTGCCCTTTTTCAATCAAAAAAGGGTACACCGAATTAATTTAAAACATTTCTTGTGACACCTACATAAAACATCTATGCCTTCAACTATAAAATGTTCCACATTAGTGGTGCAATGTAATAAAGGCATGTCTTCGGGAAGATTAATGGAAGTGACCCTAGAAAATACAGTAGATAAAGTAAGAGACTGAATTTTATCTTAAACTCAGAAAACTGATGATGATAACAGAGCATGTAATACTGTAAGCTCACTAATAGACCACTGTCCAGCTGTTTTAGCTGTAACAAAAATACATTGGAACTTTATTTGTTTTATTTAGTCATAGACACGTACAAACATTAGTGCTGTGGTTTTGATGTTACTGCTTGGAATATAATGCCTGGTTTTGCCATTGCAACAGGAACCAGCCAGATTATTATGAAGTGGTTTCTCAGCCAATTGATTTAATGAAAATCCAACAAAAGCTAAAGATGGAGGAATATGATGATGTGAATGTGTTGACTGCAGATTTTCAGCTTCTCTTCAACAATGCAAAGGCTTACTATAAGGTGAGAAAAATACATGTAAAGGCTCAAATTCATTGTAAAAAGTCATCAAGTTATGTTTAATTTCTTCCTTGGTTTGTCCAAAAAGCTTTTCAGTTTAGCCTTTATTATTGGTAAGAGAACAGCACATGTTGCAGTTATTTGCATGTATTTCCTAAGGTTGACCATATCTTTATAAGATGTCCAACCACAGCAATTTTTTCTGTGGAAAACCATAAAATAGTGTGGGGAGGATCTTCATATAGTTTTCCAAAAGAGATAGAAAGCAAAAATGGAGATATAAACTGAGAAAAATACTCATTTATCAAAGCCTTCCCAGTTTACAACACACTCTATGTAACGGTTTGAAATATAAAAAGATGATTTTCCTTCAAAAAGGAAGAGTTCATAAATATCAAGAAGTGTGCAGTAGCAGTGTTGAATTTTTCTCTTCCATTGACCACTTAATAATATGAAAAAAAGGCACATTGGTTATCATGGTCAGTGATGATAGATTTTGAGTGTAGGCGATGATGTATTTCATCAGGGGTGCAACCCTGACGTCTATACTCCCATATTGGGTATGTGTCTTATTTTAGATGTTAATGATTTTTATTGCAGTTGCCATAAGGAAGTGGGAAAAAATGGATGAATCTGGTTTAATGAATGGCTATGTTAAATTCATAAAACAGTGAAATTGTATGTAGTGACTGAAATGATGCAGTAAATCTAAAACTGCTAAAGTTACCTTTCATTTATCTTTGACTTCGGAGGTGATCCAAATGGCTGCTTTCTGAATAACTCAACCAGCATAGCCAGGTGACATTCAGAAAAGCAGTGTTTGTTTTGCTTATGTTTGTATATGTGTCTGTGTAGCTTTCTGAAAAACAGTCAGATTTATGGAATAAAACGTTTGCACATTCTGGTTCCTGTAGAAAAAGTACAAGGATTTCCAAATTGGTTGTGTGCTCCTGAAGCTTTTCAACGCACTTGCCCATTAGTGTTGGCATTTTCATGGTTTCTTTTGCCTACAGAATGGTGGACTCAGAATTATGCCTGTATTGTGGAAATCATGCATGTAGAATAGAAATAGGTAACCATCATTCTAGGGTGAAGAAATGTTGACATTTCCAGAGAAATACAGAGTTGTGAGCTGGAGGTACGGCACACAAACACAGCCTCTTCTTCTTTCATCTTTTAACTTACCCACGCAGTTCCAGTGATGCATATAAAACAGGGAGATTGATTCATTGTCAAGGTCTTTATTGCAGCAGGAGTTGTATTGACGGTGCTGGATTAAAATGGAAACCTTTGGGGTTTTTAGTATTTTGGTTCAAGTCTTACACTTCTGAGTGTCTTGCATTAATACAGGAGGAAGCAGATGAGTGGAGCAGAGTATTCTTTTATCTGATCTTCATGATTAGCGCCTGGTCTCATGTCTTGAGAATATTTAATCCTAGTGAGGTGGGATTAGGGATAGTTCTCATGTTGATTTCTCATTTGTGTTGCAAGCTGTCAGAGGTTGGGAGAGGGAAGTCAGACGAGCATAATCTGCAGTAAAAAGGTGACATATCTGCAGGAATACCTGAAATAGAGGTGAAGAGACAGAAGAAAGGGAAAGAAAAATACATAAGAGTGGAAAAGCTGTTTTTTAATGGGTAACGTTCTTAAGTAGTAATGTTATAGGCACATGCTTGTCTGCCACTACCAACTCTGTATTTACAAAACTTAAGTTGCTGACTAATGCATCTAGTTCTTCCAAAAAATATACCTAGATGTATACCCAGGTGGTAGCATGTTATCAAGTTCTTTGGAATTTCAGTTAATGCTGCATCTAAATCATTGAAGTCTTTTCAAAGGTATTGACACACTTATTAGCATTCTTCTTCTGTAGAAATCAATTTTCAAGTGCCATACAATGGCAGCAGTATTTGCTTAAATCACATTTCTGGCATACAGATATTTAGTCTATTTTAAATATCAGTAGTGTTATGCATCAGCAAAACTTAATGATTTTTCCAGATTCATCCAATAGACTTGTCCAAGCCTCAACCCAAGTAATTTTATTGCTAAGTTTTCTGAAAGACTTAAATACTTTGGTGTGATAGAAGTTATATTTTCCAGTGCTTACTGTGATTCTTAACATCTCTTTGAAGAACGACTGAAGCAGGAATTTCCCATGTTTTGTATTACGTATTTATTTAATGCATTTAGTACCATTCAACCAATAATTTAAACATTTCTTTCAGACAAGAATGATCTGAATTTTGAGTAGAATGTTTGATTTGTTTCTGCAGCCTGATTCTCCTGAATATAAAGCTGCCTGCAAATTATGGGAGTTGTATTTGCGCACAAAAAATGAATTTGTTCAAAAAGGTGATGCTGAGGAGGAAGATGATGATGAGGAAGGACATGACAATCAAGAATTAGTAAGTGTGGGCATGACACCTGCAGTTATAGGAGGCCGTGGCTGTAATTGTCAGCTGACTCTGAGAGGGAGGTTGGCTCCATATGTGAATAAGCATTAAGTTTTTCTGTAGTTAAATTATGCCCTTAAAAGTATTTCTGATACCAGTTTATTAGCTAAGAATTTCACAACATTGTATGTATGTGTCACTTTTGCCTAGCAAAAAAAAACATTATGAGCTGATACAGATGAAATGTGGTTGTGGTTTAGTTGAAACGAATATGACATGTGCTTGGTATCATGCCAACGTTGAGGTTTGATGCAAGCAAGCTTCATGTGCAGTTACATCATTTTTCAGCATGTGTCCCATTCAGTTAATGCAGCTGTTCCTGGGGTGTTTCATAAGCTGGATACAACAGTGGCTTGTCTAGTGTTTGTGATGTTGGGATGCATGTTTTCATTAATATTGACAACCAAGTCATAACGCATGTTGGACAATCTGCAGTGTAAATGTGAATTTAAAATTGCGTCTGTTTTGTAGCTGAATTTTTCTGTCTTTGAAAAGTCAATTGCTGTATTTTAGTGCAACTTAAAGCACTCCACTATGGCTGCTATTAAAGCTTTTTGTGATTTCATTTCTTATTAGTCATCTCCAGGTTACCTGAAGGAAATTCTTGAGCAGCTTCTTGAAGCTATAGCTGTTGCCACAAACCCATCAGGACGTCTCATCAGTGAACTGTTTCAGAAACTTCCCTCTAAAGTGGTGGGTATTTTAGTAATACTGGTTGTGTTTTAAGATGGAAACCGGGACATTTATATAACTGATGTTACACACTATGATGGGCACACTCGGAATGCTTATTATTTCATCAGTGGCAAACTCCAGCTGTTTTTAGAGCTTCCCTGCCTTCTTTACTCCTACCCATTTGTTCTCAGCCCTTCACTGGAGTCTGGGGCTTGCCGTGTTTTGCCAGTTTAGGTAATTATGGGTGGTTTTTTTTTTTGGTGTAGAGATTTTAATCTTTTTAAATATGTCTGATTTCACTGTTCTGTTTCAGGATGTGACATAAGTTTAACCAGCAAAATAAATACTCTGAAGACCTGTATTTGGCTTTCAGACAGAACTGTTCCTTTATATCACTTTATTGATGAATTATAATTCCTTGTATCAGCGTTACGAGCTGGCTCGTAAGAATTGAAGCCTGTTGCTATACTGATGGAGCTTACACTGTTCTTATCTGCAGTTCAATTTATAGCTCATTCTGTGAGCTACTAGAACAGTAGCTTTGTGACTGTTTGTAGTAATATATATTTTTCATTTCCAGCAATATCCAGATTATTATGCAATAATAAAGGAGCCTATAGATCTTAAAACTATTGCCCAAAGGATACAGGTACAGTACAAGCATGTTAATATGTCAAAGTATATACTTGTTTAACAGCGAGCACTCTAAAATTGTAAGAAGCCTAAGTTTGTGGCGATAGGAAAGACAATGTGTTTTCCTCCTGCTGTTTAGAAATCTGAACACTGTTAGGGATGCAGAAATAACTGTGTTGAAGATCAGGAATTGTAAACTGCAGAGTACTGGCATTAAGCCTGAATATCTTGGATTCCTTGATGTTTAATGGTTTAAAGTAGTTTCTTGGCAAGTACTGCTAATGTAAAACATTGAAGTATTGAAGCTTGGTCATGCATTAACATCACCTACTTTTGTTCTAGTGCTATAAATAGCTGACTTGTACTGATGGATTTTTCATTTTACTTGTCCAGTAATTTGAAATATTGTTTGGTAATTCTAGCATATTGTATAGTAGTTTTGTATAGCACATGGACTAACTGAACTAGAGAATAGAGATAAAATAACATTTTGTCAAAACTGTCCAAATTAAGGTAATCCAATGTATTATTTTTTACAGTCTTTTCCTTAGCATTTGTAAACTCTGTAAGGACTTAGCACTTATGTTTTAACTTTCTTTTTTCATGACTTTTTCAGATACTTATCTGTCCTCTTTAGAAATGTTCTTGTTTTTGTGTTAATGTTCCCTTTATTCTATATGAATTCCCTTTGCTTTTTGCTACTGACTCAGTTCTCATGCTGTTCTCTGAACGTTGCCACTTTAACCAATTTTGGTTTTTGTTGTATAGAATGGAACTTATAAAAGCATTCATGCAATGGCCAAGGATATAGATCTTCTGGCAAAGAATGCCAAAACCTACAATGAGCCTGGATCACAAGTATTCAAGGTTAGATTCACTAATTCATAGTTTGATTTGAATTTGATTTTCTGTACGACTTTCTGTGCTGATTGATCCTTAAAGTAATCTTTAGCATAAGGCCCTGAAGATTGTTTGCAATTAAAGAAGAAAAAGCTAATAGTGGCTTTTCCTTTTTTTTTTTTTTTTATATATATTGCTCTTAGTATAATTGGAATGCACGTTACTTGCTGAGGTATAAGGTTTTTTCAAATTAGATTTTATCTTGGGATATGAGTTACATGACTTCTTTGGAGGAATGGAGGATCCTTGTACTTGTGATTGAAGTTGAAATGCCTAAAACTATAGGTTCAAGTGATAGCGGTTGTACTCAGCTGCTATCTCTTTCCAGATTGCAGGAACTATTTATGGTGTTTGTCGTAAGCTTCAAAACTGGAGTCATGCCTTCTCTGCATAGTTTTTGAAGATCCTCTTTCTTTTAGCTGTATTTTTGTGACAAATCTTACCTCCTGTCTTTTTAAGATGAGTTCACCAGCTTTTTTGTTTATTATTTTGTGATTATCACATTGCTGTTTCCATGTACTCTAGAGAAGTAAGAGACTTTCGGTGGTAAATTATTCCTTTGTGTGCTCAATTTTTAAGGGCTTTGTAGGGTGAGATCTTGTATATGTATAACACTATTATGTAGGTGGTTCTTGGACTTTTCCAGTTACACTTTTGTTGGAATTGTAGTTTCAGTTCCTGGTGACATAACTCACACTTGTAACCTCACTCAAAACTTGTAATCTCTATCTTGTGAACTGTTACTTCAAGTATTGAGTCCATGGGTGTAGAATGAGAGTGAGCAAGTGGTGTAAATCTCAGGAATAGTGGTAACTTTTTGATTGTAAAGGCACAGGAAGTAATTTCCCTGCTTAATTCTAAGTGGCATTTGTGCATATTTGCAAATTGTAGGGTTTTTTGTGTATTTGGTTTTTTTAAGGTTATGACAAAAAATGACCTCAAAGCTACTCAGCTATTTATTCTGTTCAGTTTTTGCAGGCCACTGTGGGTGTATTTCAGGCAGACTTTGTTCTGTGCTTCATTTCTCTTGCAAAATTGTTTTATATCTAAACGTAAAACCCCCTTCATTTTTGTTTTAGATTTTTGGATAAATGGATATGCCTGAGTATAACATTCTGCACTTTCAACATTAAACAAATAAATTCTTTTAATTGACAGGATGCAAATGCAATTAAAAAAATATTTAATATGAAAAAGGCTGAAATTGAACACAGTGAGTTGGCCAAGTCAAGTCTCCGAATCAGGTACTGCAAATAGAGTTCTTTTTGTAATCTCATATAAAAATCTCTATAGACATTCCCTTAATTTTGCTGTGGACAATACAGTGGGAAATAATTGCTTGAAAACTTAGTTTATTGTTGTTTTAAAGGTTAAAAAATGTAAAATAGTTTCTGGAAGGAAACTTTGTGTTGAAATACTTCTGTGGTGAAATATTTCTGTGATGTTCACAGAAAAAGGTGTCAGTGGATCATTTATAACTCAAACTGTGGCAAACTTTCACCAAGCATTTGTAATAATAACAAAAAAGGAATGGTAAGAAACTTGGTGCTTTGTTGTGCTTTGCTTTATGAAAAATGCTGGAGAATCTTGAACCTTGTTAGGAGCTGAAACATAAGAGCTTGCTATTAGTTAGGTAGGGGCAGAAACGTAGGAACAAGACCTCAGGCGAAATATATTTAGAAGGAAGTCCACATTGTATAAACTCTTGTTTGAAAACCAGTTTCTAGCTGTGAAGAGATGCACAGGGCTGTGAAGATCTGGACTTAGTGAAGCGTAGATTTGGTCTTGCACAGGCAGGTATAAAATACACTTCATAGCTCTATTTGTTTCATGCGATGGTTTTATTTAGGAAATGGCATTTTCTTCCTGTGAAAATCATAATATACTGAGAAGCAGTGCAGTCATTTTAGATGTTTCTTATCTGAAATGCAATTAGATTTCTTCTCATACAAACTTTTTTCTTATGAGTAGCTCTTAAAAGTAGGTTTAGATGTTATTTGCCAGTATGAGCAATGTCATTTATCTAAAAAATAAAGCTATGTCTTGCAAGTCATCCCAGAGTTAGCAGACTCTTTACAAGGGGGGCTGTCTTTATGGATTTGAGCTGTTTACTGATATTTGATGCTGGAAAATAGCTGCTGTCGTTTCCTGTGAAGGTTTGTATGGTTCAACTGTAAACACCAGGACTCCCTGAGTTTGCTGAAAGGCAGTTTACATTCTTTTATTGTCTGAAAAATGTGTAGATGGTGCCAATATTAAAAGTGTTGCCTGGAATTGTGATGTGTGAAGGAAGTTAAAATTGCCTGGTTGATTTTTACTATTTGGTCCTTTGAGACATTCAACCTGTATAGTGTTTTTTGTGGTTTCTTTGTTGAGCATTTGTATGCTTCCTGTGAGCATATAAAAATATAAAAACATAAATACTGTTAGGGAGTAATTCCTGACATATGTTTAAATTTTTCCTTCTTAAAAGTATGTGTAGTGCCAGAAGACCTTGATTCTACAGACACTGTGAACATACATAGAATCATAGAATAGTTAGGATTGGAAAGGACCTTAAGATCATCAAGTTCCAACCCCCCTACCATTGGCAGGGACACCTCCCACTAAACCATGTCACCCGAGGCTCTGTCCAACCTGGCCTTGAACACTGCCAGGGATGGAGCATTCACAACTTCCCTGGGCAACCCATTCCAGTGC
>JANHGB010022679.1:0-16024 GCA_026283785.1 Coracopsis vasa
AGCTTTCTTCATCCTGAACCAGGCAAAACTGCTTCCTGCTTTCAGACATTTTTGAATTACTTCTGTAATCCAAGTGCTAATACTTGAAGTCTGAGCTCCCCTTCTCTAATACGACCAGATTGTATTTAATACCTGAGCAAGCGACCTCACAGATCCTACCTGAAGGCAGTTTTGAGGATAGACCAAGCACCTTTTAAGCAGAGGCACCTGGGACCAGCTCATCACTTCTCCAGCTAGACAGATCCTGCAAAACATAGGCTGCAATTTTCTCTTTACCAGCTTTATTTTATGGATACTCCAACATTCTCACTGGCCCTACATGATGAAGGCAATCCACAGATGCTGAAGGTTCATTCCCTGTTGCCCTGAAGACTTTGCACTCGCTGATAAAAACCTTTTCAGCACACTCGGATACAGAGCCTGTACCACAGCTAACACACATAAGGCATTCACAGAACTGAGAAACGCTATTTTAAAGAGTATTTTTGCTCTTGAGTCCTTAAAGCAGCATTCTGGTACAGGAAACAGGGCAAGCATGTCTATAAACAGATCCAGTTACCTTTCCACTTTCTAATGAAAACCCATTTCTGGATTTTACCAGTGGCAACTTGAGTCCCTTGGCTTCCTGATACTCAGAATAAATCAAAATCCTTCGGCCAATTTTCCACCCTGCAAACACTAAGCTGCTTCTGTGCAAGACAATTTTGTTTCCTTCTCTGTACCTTTCCCATATGATCTATAAGAATTAGCAATTAACACATGAATAAAACAAGAAAGCCAGCTATACGTTTCTATATTTTCCTCCTGTTCACCAAGGATCCTTTCTGGACTTATTTTTAGCTCCCTTCGGAAGCCGGAGCTGATCAATACGACCTTGCTTCCCATCCTCCCGCAAAAGTCATCCACACAAACTGCTGTTTCTCCTTCCACACTTGGAAATTGCCACTAGCAACCATACCCTCCTGCAGGATTTACCATTCACTTCCACAGCAGCAGCCAGAGCTTTTGGCTGTCCCAAAAGCAACGTCTTCTTCGGTTTCTTTGCTGCAGAAATCATCCACTTAAAAGAAGATGAAGGAAGCAGCAGCTCCTCAGTGCTTTGTGATTTCTACGAATTATTTGCATGTTTCCATCACCTCTCCATGATTTCTCTGGGCTCATAATTACGTCTGAATACTAGTGGATGTCTACATGTTAAATTTGGCTCCCCTGACTACTATACCTGCCCAATATAATCACAATCTGGTGGGATAGAGCCATATGGTTTTCATCTTCATATCCACACCAATACCACGACCTAACCTCTGCCATAAAAGCCACTGATTTCACCCACGTGCCAAGAGACCATTGTATAAACTGCACTTCTCCCACCTTGAAGAGCTACCTCCTTGAGTATATCAAGCCAGAAAACCTAGTTTCCATCTCCCTACCACGGCAAGACCTCTGCTTTGCTATTAGAAGACGGCCTTGTGCAGCAGAAGGGTTCACCTTTGGTAAGGTAAGCAGAGCTCTGGCTCCATTAACATAATCCCTTGGCACGCTCTCCTGCAGGATCAAAAGTCACCGGTGACACTGTGCTCCTGGAGAGCTCCATCCCTGCTCCCACTGCGCTCCAGCCACAAGCACATTTCCCAACGTGCAACCTATGCCAAGTGACTTAGGAAGAAGAAATAAGGAAAGGAGATTAAGGTCTCTTAGGGTTTGACATCCTGCTTTAGTCACTGGACCAGGTCTTGGAAGCTGCACATTGGATTTTTAAGGCTACACACTGCTTCGTTCAGTTTTCTATGGCAAAATCTCACGTGCCATTCCCATCCACAAGCCTAGAATAGGCAATGCTTCTTTCCCTTATGCCAGCATTATAAATATGTGTAAGGTACTCAAATATTTCAGGTCCATATAAGGACCTCGCTTCCTTAGAGTAAAAGCTGTTTATTTTCTTTGCTGTTTAATTTTACATGACCACACCAAGGCTCCAGCTGGTTGGAAGCATTCAGAATCCTCAGGAGTGAAGGAGTGACCCACAAAGCCCACGTGCACGTCACTGCTGAAACCCTGGTGGACTGAAGCAGCGAAACAACCATGTTCAACTCATTCACCTGCACTTTTATCGTGGCAACTGTGCAACTTGACTGTTGCAGGAGAAATGGTTAATGAGGTACATGAAAACATTTGGCCCATTACCATTGACTGCAGCTCAGATTAGATAAACCTTTCACGTAGTTACAAACGAAAGAGCCAAAAGAAACCTGCAGTAGCCTTAGTTCCCTTCAGTTTATTGCCTTCTTAAAACTTTAAGACTGCTCTAATTGTCGGGTTTATGGCCTACGCGCTACACGTTTCATGCAAACTATTCTTAATTATGCTCTTAAATGCAATACTTTGCTATCTTAACCCTACAGATTTGTCTTCTGCAGCCTTAAAAGCTTGGGAAGAGAGTATCTGCAGGGATTACCCAGCTGCATGGCAGCCGGCCAGTGTGTTCCAATGCTGCTTCAGGTTGTTCGCCCGCCCCACCCTGAGCAGAAAGCCCATAATGAACATGGGGAGTAAAGGTAGCGCGGAGAACCACGTGCTGTTTTTATTGGAAGGAAAAGAGAGCCCTTTAAAAATGATAGCTCGTGGGTGTGCATATATGTATATATGAAAAATATAGTTAAAGAAAAGTGTGCGCATGTGTAATTGCTACTCTGAAGGATACTGAGAGTTTCCCTACATAAGTGACTGAATGATCACCTCTGCGATAGCTGAACCATGGTTTTATTACCTATAGCCTGACTTTTACAGCACATTTGTGTGTCTAAAGACAGGTGACGTTTAAGGTGGGTAAAAGTGCTTTCCTTCAGCATGCACGAATCACAGTGTAAAACGCAGCTGACACCATCCAGAGCTCTCCAGCACGAGTCACGTCAGTTACAGCAACCACAGCATAGCAAAACCAGCAGAGCACAAAGCCCTGAGCCTTGTTGTATGCCTGGTGTGGACTTGCAGCTGCAATCCTGCATCCAGGACTGAATGACAAGTAATTCCTTCATTAAGGCTTTAGTTTTGCCAGTGACTTTGTAAAAAGGCAGGTCAAAGCACACAGCTCCCTTCTACCAGTCACTCTGCTTCAAACACGGCAACTGCAAATACCATCTGAGATGTCTAAAAACCCTAAGGGAATAAAACCCCCTAACCAATAGTAGCCCAACCCACTACATTTACTCCTTTTCTTTAAGTCACATCTAGCATCTAAAACACTTCCCAGACATGGTCCGTAATTCAATAACACTCTTCCTCTAGCCATGATAGCTGACCAAAACACAAACTCCCATGTCCACGCTGCTGTACGGCACTTCAGCATTTTCCTCCCTTCTTGACTTTGCATCTTACAAGGCCAGGGGAGATTCAGGTCTCAGACAGAAAGATAACTGCATATAATAGGTTTCAAAATTAGACTGCTGTCTTTAATGCATCAACATTCCCAGACTTCAGGGAAGAGCCAAAAGGACAGCAGGATGCTGCTAATGCAACAGCAGCACAGGAAGTGCTATTCAACTGAACCACAGACACCAGGCACTTAAACACAATCTAAAGTATTTGGAACCATGCAAGTTTAACTTTATGACTACTGGGGCATAACCTGTCTTTGGCTCAGCTGGATGCGTTCCACGGTGCTCTTCCTTTGCCCTCCATCCCTGCCCCAGCAACTCTGACAGCTGGAGTTAAAGCCATTCCATTCCACAAAGGTGATTGCTGGGAATTACGTGGTAAGGATCCCCTCTGGAGTTGACCCTGCAGCCAGCAAGCAGCAGCATTTTGATGGAAGTCATGAAAAACTGCTATTTTTGGATTCCCACTTTC
Source organism: Coracopsis vasa (assembly GCA_026283785.1). NCBI lineage: Eukaryota > Metazoa > Chordata > Aves > Psittaciformes > Psittacidae > Coracopsis > Coracopsis vasa. Next base: position 3,847 of record JANHGB010022679.1, read on the forward strand.
TTGATCTGATGCTTGGGTCATGAACCGTCCAGCAAGGGTGAAATATCTGCAGGTTAAAACCAGCATTTTCCTCTTCAAAACCCTAACTTACTGCTTTGTTAGAAAGCAAACTGAGCGCACGGAGCCACAGCAAAATAAAGTTGATATTTCAGTACCATTTATAAAACAGCTTTAAACCTGCTGGAAATATAAAATATCAGCAAGGAAAAAAAGCCATCTGCATCACTCTTGTCAGATCCAACAGTAAAATGGAGCCTGCAGAAAACTCCAGGAAGTTTCCCTTGCCCTCACTCTGCACCACACCAGGAACGCAGCACCACTGTATATGTAACCCATCCCTAATACGATGAATTTGCAACCTGCACTTTTCCATCTTTCCAATCCAATACTGCCAGAATAAAAAGGCACCTGTGAAATTCTGGTTTCCACCTGGTCAGAGTAAATATAAGACAGTTTGATCTCCACATGCCTTGCTCCAGAGATGCTGGTGGACTCCTGCAATATGCCTGTCCTGGGCCACTTCATCTTAAGCCACTATGAACATTATAAACTTCAATTTTAGGCCATATCTTTCTGTCTCAATAAAATAAGAAAGGTTTGTTGGCATTCATTATATCATTGGATATAAGGAAGAAATTCTTTACTGTAAGGTTGGTGAGGCACTGGAATGGGTTGCCCAAGGAAGTTGTGAATGCTCCATCCCTGGCGGTGTTCAAGGCCAGGTTGAAGAGAGCCTTGGGTGACATGGTTTAGTGTGAGGCGTCCCTGAGTACGGCAGAGGGATTGAAACTTGATGATCCTTAGGTTCTTTCCAACCCTACCTATTCTATGATTCTTTGATTCTATGATTTTTACTCTCTTAGTTGTCTAAAATAGCTAGCTAGTGCCATTCCATATCCGCTTCGCTAAGCCTCTTGCTACCAGGTGCTTCTCTAGAATGATACAGTTTTCCCTTTGGTTCTGTGTCTTCTAGAACTGCCAGCGCTGTGTGATTAGCTGAAATACAACTAGGACGGTAGAAATGCTGCTAGCACCAATGTTTAGACAATGGAGTTACATGTTCACCTTCAAGAGGGAAGTGATCATTTAAAAAGACTACTTGGTTCTGTGTCTATAAGCAGGCCACCCAGAGTTGAGGGCATCTTGGGGATTAAGGCACATTTTAACTTTTTTTTTCATACAGTGTTTTCCACAATTTTCTTAGATGACAGGAAATTCTAACTGGTCAATAAGTATCTAGAATGGCAATATCAAAGAAGTTTCTTCATACAACAAAAGTTTATTCTCACATAATCCTCTTGTAGAGGTTCCACCATGCATTCTGTACTGGGAAAAAATAGCTTAGCTTGCAATGAGAAAAGTTCAGCTCAGAGCTGGTGCAGGCTTTTCAGGATGTGAACCATTTTGAGTCAGACGTTAAGTGAGCTGACAGAACAGGGAAGATACAGCATTTGACCTATTATTTTTCAGCAAAATGGCCTTATTCAACATGAAGCATTTTGTCTGTAAAATAAAATAATGAACATTTTGTCAATCAACAGTAATGACTCAGTACCTGAGGAGAGATTGTGAAAGGCTACCAACTGTTGACCAGGTGGACAAATACTGTGTAAATGACTTCACTAAACAATGCAGACATGAAAAGCCCTTCATTTGCTCCCATGTCACCTACATACAAGAATATCAATCTGACAAAAAGTACCCTTTTAACCTACAATCTCTTTGATATGCATGATATTTATAAAATACATTTCTTTTTGAACACAGTGAGATTTTGAGCTGCTTCTCAGTCAGTAACAGAAAACCTTATTTGTAATAGAAAATCTTCCTTCTGAATTACATTTGATGTTTCCCTAACTGCTAATATGCTTGCCTATTTCTGTATGTTTAAGTCATTTTGTTTCCTTTTTGATCCACATCTCTTAATTCTACACATTTTCCAAATTGTTTGGCTCGAATTCTCTGTATCACCATTATAATTTCTTCTTGCATGTAGTTTTTGAATTTACAAACTACTTAACACAGGATTAGGGTAGAGACTGGTGAATATAGCAGTATTTCTTTGGTGCTGTAGGTGGTATTGTGCCATTGATGTTACTACGCACAGTAACAAATCTACAGTACGATTTTGTTTATGAGCCTTCAAATATCTATTCACAAATGAGATTGTCCTCTAAGTAAATGAGCAGTCATTTTAACTGCCGTTTAATAAGTTATCACATAATTTTAGAACTCATTGATAATGATAAGAGATTTCCTTTTCAGTCTTTAATTGGACTTGGGGAAGAATGACGTTCTGGCACAGGTTTTTTTGTTTGTATGCTGTAAGTGAGGGGTATAGGCAGTTATCCTCGTTAGACTGTAAAAACTAGGGAAGAAACCTTAAACATGCTGTTACATGAAGTCTGAAAATGTTTGCTTTCCACTGGAAACCAGAAAATCTTCATTTCATTAATGTATTTATCAATTTGATTTTGTAACTATAATTTTTTATTCCCACACAGGTTTTGAGCTTTCACATTGTGAGGACCCTGGTGTGCCACAGTTTGGATATAAAATCAGTGACCAAGGTCATTTTGCAGGAAGCACTATAATTTATGGATGCAATCCAGGGTATACACTCCATGGAAGTAGCCTTCTAAAGTGTATGACTGGGGAAAGAAGGGCATGGGACTATCCTCTGCCTTCATGCATTGGTATCAGATTTTTATTATTACTTAAACTATTGTATAAGAAAGAAAAAATATTGTAAGGATTGTTAGATCTGTGTGGAATCTGATCTGTATGTATAAGATCTATTTACACATTTACAGTCTCTGCATAGATCTCATCCAAGTTTATGTGAGTGCCGTTGCTTTTTCCAGTTTAAAAAAAGATAGTAATTATTAAACATTCATGTATAGCGAAATTCCTAATATGTAAAAATCTGGTTATAGTCTGCAAATAGTCAACATAAAAATGCATCTAAATACAAAAAGCAAGGACCACAGGTATTTTGTCAGGTATTGTAAAACTTTTTTTTTTTTCTAATGGTATCTGAATATCATTAAGCTACAAAACTTTTCATATATTTATGTATAAATACTATAAATTAAAAGAAAAGCTTAAAGACACAAAGAAAGATAGAGGGTTTTTTTGTTTTTTCATTTGGCTTATGTTGCTGTGATGAGAAACACATTATACACTTTATTACAATATTAAAATAACTTTATAAGTTGTGCAGGTACCTGCAGGGTCAATTTCTTCTGCAGGAAAGCAAAAAGAAGACAAGACATAAATATTTTTTAAGCACCTTTTAAACACCCAGAAGCTGAAGTCCAGGTTGGATGGGGCTTTTAGCAATCAGATAGAGTGAAAGGTGTCCCTGCAATGGCGGGGGGTTGTAGCTATATGATCTTTGAGGTCACTTCCAACCCAAACTGTTCTATGATTCTAGTAATTTTCTTCCTTTTTCATCTCGTTTTAGAGGAAATAAAGTACAAGAGGTAACAGCCTCAAGCTGCACCAGAGGAGATTCAGACTGAATATTAGGAAAAAAATTATTCACTGAAAGGGTGGTCAGACACTGGAACAGGCTGCCCAGGGAAGTGGTGGAATCACTGTCCCCGGAAGTGTTCAAAACAAGTGTAGATGAAGGCATGGTTTCATGATGCACTTGGTAGTCCTGGGATAAAGGTTGGACTTGATGACCTTAAAGGGCTTTTCCAACCTTGTTGATTCTATGATACTACAAAATTTGTATTGAGTGAGTAGGAGAAGCCAGAGGTGAATTGCAGTTTGTGTATAGATTTATGTTTGTCAGAAAACAATATACTTTGGCATATCTTTATCAAGAAATAAAGTCCATTTAGGAAAAATATGCAACAAATAAGGAATGAACACCTCTCTTAGAATGATAATTAAGGAATAAGTGCTTTTGTGATAAGTCTTAACTAATTTATACATAATTTAGGATATATGAAACCAAAGAATTAAGAGGAAAGTAGGGTGCAGGAATATGCAAGTAGCAAATAGATGTACAAAGAACACATGATGGAAGCTGAAAGAAGAAGATCAATAAAATATGAAGGTGACAGAAGGTTGAAATTAAAGTTTGAACAACAAATTACATCTTCAGTTCTTTTATAAGAATTAAAAATCATAGTATGTATCACTGAAGTAGCACTTTATATATACACATATATATATGCATATATGAGTTCTTGCTTAGTTTTAAAACAGACCAAGGTGAATATGTCTTAAGTTATTCCTCTGTTTTTTTAATTGATTATCTAGATTATGTGCTGTGCACTATTCACACCAACTGTGAGAGGCAATCTTCTTGTATTCTACACAAATATGAAAAACCTGATATAGTTAAAATCTAGAAGGTCTGCTGAAAGGGGAGGTCACTAAAATAATTCACATATGGGAGGTTAATGCTCTTGTCATGTGTCCTGTAAATGACAGAGACAGTTTGAAGGAAGGTCCCTGAATTTAGTTATTCAGCAGTCCCTCTCCAGAACAGGTGCATACAGGTCAAAAGTTACAGGTTGCCAGCCTTAGAATTGGGTCAATAGACTGAAATCCAGACCTGAATCTGAACCTCTGTTGCAAGTGGTGATATGCTGCATATACTTTAAGGTTTTATATTCTTTTTCATTTCAATACTGATAAACCATCCAACTCAAATCATTATATTTAAAAAAAAATTACACAAATTAAGCGCCTGGGTTTTGCAATGCCACCAGACTTTTTGTGAAAACTATGTTATAATTATTCCAAAATGTTCTGTGTAGGTGAATCTATTTAGAATGTGACTCAGTCTGTGGTGTAAACATCTTGAGTTTTAAATTAATCTTATCCAAAAAAATATTTATTAGTCTGTTATTCACAGGGAGGTTACTTGTCCATCCAGTTCAGAATACCATGTATTTGTATGTATTGCTGTTAATTAACCAAACAAAAGTACATATATTCTGTTATCTTAGAAATAATTTATTTTCTTGATATCAATTAGGTATTTCTCCATAGGAAAGTAGTAAAACATATTACTTGTATCCAGAGAAGAGTTAAGCAGCTGTAAGGCTGTTGTCTGTATTAACAGTAGTATCCATTCCAACCTGAGAATCTCATAGGTTTGGCTAAATAGATTTTAAAATTATTTAGTTAAAACAAGTGAGGTTTTTGTATAGACAAGCTTTAGAAATCAAAACGACTTTGAATGCCTACTGTAAATAATGACCCTGAATTCCACATACCTTCTAGTTTTTCATGTTAATGATCATGCTTTTTAAGGGATATAGTATGAACAGTATAAAGTGTCTTAAATGTCTGTTGATGTCATTTTGGGCTAAAAAATATGTAAGAAGAGATTAATGATGTCTTAGTAATGATACAACATGGGGAAATTGGGTGGAAGAAATCTGAGAAGCAGAAGGGCAATTAAGAAATGCACAAGATCAGTAAGAAAAGGTATGCTGAGATTAGAAATGTTCCCCAAAGAAAATGGCGAAATTGCATCACAGTGGTTTTTGTACAGAACTGAGGCTTCTTTTAGATAACTCTTTAATATGTCCAAACAATGGCCTAAGTCTGAATATCGCTTACTCATCTGTGATCAGAATAGTCAGTTTCAAAACTTTAAATTCAGTAATGATTAAATAGCAAGAGGTGGAGAAAAATCAGCAGTAAAACTGTTCTAACATTTCTGGTTTATAGTAGTCCTTTCAACATTCAGTTTTAGTTATAATCAGCTATAAACTAAGCTTCTTTGCTATGAAAGAAAATGAAAAAAAAATCGCAAACCCTAAAAATTGCTTTTGCAACACTGATGCCCTTTATTTCCAGAGTATTTGTTTATGAGTCAGGCAGATGTATGCACTGTTTTGCTTACAAGAACTTGGTCTTAGCCCACCATAAAATGTTTTAGGGTCAGATCATTCAGGCAAACTCTGAGAATATGTGAAAACAGCAATATTTTGCATGAAACATTTTAGGCTGGCATACTTAAGAGCAACATACATCAACAGACATTTTAATTTGCTGCTACTGTCAGGAATTGACTTAAAATTGCTACTGTTCCTGTTTTAATATAATTTCATAGAAAAATGCGACATTGACAAGACAATAGCAAAACTTTTTTCAAGCAGTTGTAGTAATCAGAAATTTTAAACAGGTAGTAAATATTCCAGTACAACATACCATCAATAGAATTTACAGCAAGACATGTAGTATAATATGTATTTCCTTTAACTTGACATCCTTAGAAGAATCTTTAACATTGACATTTGGAGGCAAAGCTAAGATTCTTTATTAGGATTGTCTTCATAGTAAGCAGTCTGGAGATGAAGGATAAAAAGTGGCTTTGTTCCTTTATTCCTGACTGCAGCCTGAGAGGATGCTAATTTCTGAGAAGACATTGCTTGCACAGCTGATTTAGCAACTAGCAAAACTGGGGAGCTGGAACCTTGATGGAGAGTTAGAAATAAGCTACTGGGGAGAGAGAAAGGGAACCTTTAAAAATCATAACAAAATCAGGTTATATTCTGTGAAAGTTAGAAATTATAAACTTGTTATCAGTGGTTCTGGATTAAATGCAATTAATTTTACATTTCATCCACCTTGCAGGTTTTTTTTTTCCCTTCCAGTGTACTCTGTTTCCATCCTTACTCTGCTGGAAGAGTAATAAACTGTGATATCTTCTGAATTGAATAATTTGGATTTTTTTTTTTTTTTAAAAAGTAAGAATTAACAAATTGGCAAAGTGCTTAAAAAAGGTATGAAGGGGCACTTGTCTCTGCAGATTTGCTTTCAGTATGTCAGAAAATCCATCAAGTGTAGCGTTTCAGTTATATTTTAACACAGAACTTACAGATCATAAAGTAATAAATCTCTCAAATATTTAGGTGATTTTAAATCAAAATAAAACTGATTTTAACTATACTGAGAGATCTAATCAAAGAGTTATTTTGGCTTTTCACTTCACAAGAGAGAAATCATTACAGTGACTTTAAAAGGAAGGAAAGCATAGCAAGAAGGCTTCAAATGTTCCAGGGATCTACATTAAAAAAAAAAAAAAAGAAAACAATAGGTTTTTTCAAAGATTAGGTATTAAGATTATGAAATACTCAGGTTTGCTTGGTGACTGGCTGAGGCCAGCTAGAAAGGAGATGCTTACCATCTGTCATCCTCTAAGAATTATATAGTTTCACTATGTTATATACAATGTTATAGCTATTCTATATCATGTTATAGCTTCACCTCCACTTGTGAGGATGAGTAAGAAATTTTACAACTTTTTTTCCTAGACTGAAAGGATAATTTTCTCTCTGAATAGCCTGCTTTAGTTGCTTTCCTCTTTTATTTTTCAAAAAATATGTATTTTTACTTTGTACTTAGTGCTTTATTTAGTTTTCTTAATTTAATTCTACTACTTTAGGGAAACATGGTGTTCTTGTGGGGTTTTTTTGGTTGGTTTGGTTGGTTGAGTTTTTTTTAAGTCACAGTCCATGTTCCTTTCAGTATATAATGATATGTTTTCTAATAATTATGTTGCATTCAAAATTATTAGAAAAACATAGGTGCCAAAGGAAAATATAAAAAATATTCAAATAAAACCACATTTGCAGGATCCTTTCCCCAACCACTTCAAGTCCTTATATGTTGTCTTACAATCTTAGGGCATGCAGTCAGTTTAGTTGTGTAACTTCTTCAAGTAAGAGAATAGACGTACAAATTGTTTGCTCAGATGATTAGCTGGAAGACCATCTGTAATGAATTAAAAGTAACACATTATGTAATATTGTTTTTTTATTAGCTGAATGTGGAGGCCGTTTTAAAGGAGAATCATCAGGAAGAATCTTATCACCTGGCTATCCATTTCCCTATGACAACAACCTGCGTTGCATGTGGGTAATTGAAGTAGACCCAGGAAATATTGTCAGGTACCGAAACAAATCTTGCAATTATAACAAATCTTTTTGATTATATAATAACCAAATCTTACCTGTATAGTAGAGAAAAAAGGAATTTCGGATTTAAAATTTAAGATGCAGCTAACGGCCAGTATTTTGGCATTCTTAGTTTGAGTATATAGGTTTGTGTTGAAACTGTGTTTTTCAATAAACATTGCCTGATGAAGCTCCAGCTTTAAGATTGGATATAATTTTTTTAAATTATGATGAATTTTAAACCAATGCAAACATATATACCAACTAGAACTGTTAACTGGAAATCTGATATAAAAACTGTCTATTACAAATGCCATTTTAATGCCAAAATTATAAGATTGAGTATGTAGAAAGTGTTGCAGTCAGCAGAACCATTTAGTGGAAGAGTATGGTTTTTTTTTTGAAACCCTCCAATTCAGTAGCGCTTCTTAGACACTTATTCACACTGTATCACTAATTACATGAATTTACAATTCAATTTATTTTTTTTTACAAGTGTTATATAATATTGTCTTAAGAAAACTATTTTCTGAAAAGTTTGTGTGGATACTTACAGGTTATTTGGCTAAATTAACATACTATTTTTGGTAGAAAAATTAAAATATTTTTAGGTTTGTTTTTTTTTTTCACTCGAATACTTTTATATACCGGGCTTTTATGCATCCAAAAGTAAAGGTGTGAAACTTTATGGAAAATCACCCCTGGAATTCAAGCTTTATTTGCTTTATTGGTTTAGTTTTGTTGCTACTGGCATGTTGTTGAATAATATGAAAGCTGACTATAAAATCATGGTATTCTTTCAGTCTTCAGTTTCTTGCTTTTGATACTGAGGCGTCCCATGACATTCTACGAGTTTGGGATGGTCCACCTGAGAATGAGATGTTACTCAAAGAAATCAGTGGATCCCTTGTTCCTGAAGGCATTCACAGTACACTCAACATAGTAACTATCCAGTTTGACACAGATTTTTATATCAGCAAATCTGGATTTGCCATACAGTTTTCAAGTAAGTTTATAATTTAGTTTTTTTCTTTTTTCTAATGAATTACTTCACACATTAATAGTGCTGGGAACAACTGAAATTAGTGACATTTCTGACCTTATTAGGGAAAGAATTTGCCCAGATTCAGATTTGTTGTATCTTAAAAAGACCCCCCCATGTCCTTAGCTTGTTTGGCTTTGTTTCAAGTGCAGCTAGGACAGTGTCAGAATGTTGGTAATTATGACTAGTGTTTTTCCCAAGTCATAGAACAATTTGGGTTGGAAGGGACCTTCAAAGGTCATGTAGCCCAGCTGCCCTGCAATGAGCAGTGACATCTTCAACTAGATCAGGTTGCTCAAAACCACATTCAGCCTGGTGATGGAGGTATGTTAAAAGTTCCATCCTTTTCTAATCAGAGAAAGTTTCTGGTTTTGGAGGCATAAGTGCAGAGTTTTAATTCCTGCTGCACTTGCATAGGATGAAATGAGAAATAGCATTACAGGAACAGCAGTGTCCGTCTCCCTTTTGCCATCTAGCTTTATTTCATCTTTTTACAGGCAGCATGATGACATATCTAAATGGTTACTTAACTGTTATTAAATGCCTTTAGACGGTTTTAGTACTGAAAAAGAAGAAATCATTGAGCGAAGCCCATTTTTTTTTTTTATCCTTATCGTCAGTGAATTTTATATATATATGTATTTTTTAAGGTGAGCAAGATCTGTCGTAGTATCATCATTTTGTTCTGCAGTAGCTGAACAAAATAAACTCAGGTTTGTAACTTGGGTCAACAGAGAGATTCTTAATAAGATTTACCTTGTGCTTTCTGTGCTTGACAGTTGTATTAGCCTTTGTTTTACCCTACTCTCATTCTTTCTATGTGTATGACAGATACACGCATCTGCAGACAGTAATTTGAAGACAAAATGATGTGAATGAGAGGACAAAGTAAATGATCCTTCATTAGTAGTGAATCTACTTCATCTGATGGTTTTGGAAACCATAAGTAGAGTTCTTAATTCCTTGGCTCCACGATATTTTTTGCCATTTTACCACCTTTCCCACTTCCACAGCTTATTTGGGAGAGTCTCACATACCTTCTTTCCAGCCTCAGACATGCTCCTTTATTTAATGTTGAGGCTGAAAAGGGAATGGGGAGAACATTATGCACTGAAACTTCCTCAGGCAGTCATTTAGGGTGAGTAGAAAGAGACTGATGCAGACTAAGAATGGAGTTGCGAGGAAAAATGGATGAGACATGGGAGTAAAGCCATAAAGCAGATACTGATGTACTTAAAGAGCTTTGCCTGAAAAGAGGTTTTGAAGTTTGCTTTGCATGAAGAGGTATTTTATTTGATTTCTATGCTCAGTCTGCTGAGATCATGACAGTTTAAAGGATCCACGAAGTGTTACTGTATCAGCATTTCTCTTAGTCCAGGTTCACAAAAATCACAGTCCAGTACTTGATGCTGCACAGTTAGGGTATATATTCTGTAACAGAATAGCAGAGAATTTTTCTTTTTTTTATAAAATATATTTGAGGACATGGAGGAAAGGGAAATATAACTATGCAATGTTTTTTCAAGCTTTTATATACTTTCTTTGAGTGTATAACGTAGTCTGAGCAAAACAGATGTTGTCTGTGTACTTTAGCTACAGTGTAATTAACGAACACAAAGCTTGCACAGGGGAGGTGTCTGCTTTTGCTTTCACCATTTCACAAAATTGGGTATGAATATTTAACTGGACTATTTGTCCTTTTACCTCAAGAAAAATGTTATTCAATGACAAGATATTTCATATTCAAACCTTTATAAGACCTTGAATACTTTTAAAAATTATTTTCTTATTTTTTAAAATAAAAATCTTTCTGTAAAAAGTGAATTAACCATCTTATTCATTCTTTACAGTTTTTGATCTCATTTCCTCAACTGTTCATACACAATTCTGCATCTGTCATTTAATTAATGAGTGGGAGCGATCCCCATTGATAATCCCCATGATAATAAGTTGAATTCAACTACTTTACAAATCATCCAGTATGTACAGAAAACTGATTTGTATCTGGTAACATAAATTCCAGGTGAGATAGCATCCTTACCAAATTAAAGGTGGGGGGGAACTTTAGAGAAGCTGACATGAGTTTTTGTTACCTGACATAGTAGAAGTGTTTCCATATTTTTAACATTCATAATCTCTTCAGCAAGTAATTAATATGAAGGAAACTATTCTATGCTAAATTTCTAAGGAATATGGCAGACTTTTTTATGGTTGACAAAGATTAATTTTTAAGTACAATTGTGTATTACTCTGAAAGGGAGAAGAGAACATGATGGATTTGGCATAGATTTGGATGTATTTTGGAACATGTCTAAATGGAATGAACAGATTGAATAATACAGCTAGAGAATAGGTGTCATTCCCTTAAATTAGGAGAAGAATGAAAGGTTGACAGCAGGCCACAAGCAACATGCAAACAGGAAGCCCCTGTTACAGCATATTTACTCTGAACTGTCAGACAGCATGAAAAGCCCAGTACAGACTGAAAAAACACCAATGAAATCAGCAGTAGCTTCATTTGGTCTGTAAATTCTGCACAAAATAGAAAAATAGAACTTCAAGAAAAGTGAAGGAGAAAGAGAAGGAAGTCAGTGTGTATTTGCCAGACATGAGCACCTCAGAATCAGACAGAAGTATGAAGTATAATAAAACATTTTCTTCAGCTGCCATTGCTTCATGTCACCAAGTAGTAGTTGAGAGGGGAAGATAGAGAAAGTGAAATGAAAGAAGTTGAATGAGAACACTGAAGTCAAAAAATTCAAAGTCAAAAACACTGAAGTCAAAAAATATCAAAAAATTGGGTGTAATCTTGGGTGCTTAAAATAATCTTTTTAGTCCCTTTAATATGCATGAAGTGTGTAATATTATATCCTAATGAAGTTCATGAGATTATTTCCATAGCTTTCAAGGGCCTTTGAATCTGGCATTGCAAGGAAGTTTCCTCTCTGCTAGCGTTTAACAGTTCAGGTGCTGCTTATCATTTTTTCAGAAAGGATCTGTATTCATCTTTCATAGACCATTATTTCACCATTAATAGCTGCACTACTGAGTCACTCAGCATTACAGACTGCATTCTGCTCAGGCCTAAGTGTGCAGCCACATTTCTGGCTCATTAAACAGCACACAGTATAGAGCATTTTTTGAGCAGTATAAGGCAGCCTGTGCAGACCTAACCTGTAAGCATGCTTTGAGTATTTGGGGAAGG
>JANHGB010022680.1:0-23744 GCA_026283785.1 Coracopsis vasa
ATTGCTCTCAGTGTAGTTTTTAACAGCCCATTGTACCGTTCGATTTTCCCAGAGGCTGGTGCATGGTAGGGGATGTGATATACCCACTCAATGCCATGCTCTTTGGCCCAAGTGTCAATAACGTTGTTCCAGAAATGAGTCCCATTGTTTGACTCAGTTCTTTCTGGGGTGCCGTGTCGCCACAAAATTTACTTCAAATTTTCCTTTTCCCTTAAAAAAGGCAAAGTAATTAGTATATCTGAGCATTGAGGTTTTAACGCCTCTAATGACTAGTTAGTTGAGTTCAGTGGGCTTTTTCTATTGAATGTGGTCAGTTTCTGTCTAAATAATCAAAAGAATACATAGTTAAGATTTACAGGTGACTTGCCTAGAGGAATAGATGTGGAAGAAAACGATCAGAAATGTGATGTACCTGAACTTAATGTGAATTTTTAAATTGTCAGCTGTTTGTCCTAAAAGTGAATGCCTGTGATGTGGAAAGTGGAATCTAAGAGGAACCTAAGACATATTGTTGGTAACCAACTGACTGTGGACTTGCATTCTACCAAAATAAGGATAAGCTTAATCTATAGATGTATAGTGGCTATCAAATGGAACGAGAGAAATGTTAGGCATTTCTGTATGGCATTAGATATGACATCCTCTCCTATTGTCAACACCTCAAAATGTGTGATGACAGATTTAAAGTGTTCTTTAAATCTGCCTCATGGTTTGTTGTTTATTCAAAGCTACCTTGCATTTGAGAAAAAAAAAAAAAAAAGAATTACACTGATTTTATTAGGGATGCTGTCAAGCGATTAGATACAATCTGAAAATACATAATATCTAGCTAAAATTATTTTTTCTAGCTCATTAATGTAGCAAGCAGATCTGACAGTGTAAACAGTTAGATTGGAATTAGTAAAAATTTGAACACTGAAAGTAGTTGTCCCAACAATTTATGGGACACCATAGTGTGTGCTTTGATCCTTCCAGTCTTTACAGAAAGTTTATGAATACTGAATAGCTGTCTAGTTCAGTCAGAAGTCTTTAGATACGGGTTAGGACTCAAGATGAGATTCTGTGCTGTGTTATGAACCATTTCATGTTATTAATTGATGATAATTCCAAATTGTCCTCAGCCAGACCTGGATAACTCTGCTCCACAACTAGACAAACAAGCGGTTGTGCTGCTGTATCACATGAAGCAGTTGTTCCTCTTAGTTATGACCTTGGAAGTGACGTAAGCTTTCAGAGTGTCATGTACATATCTGAGTGGTAAGGAGCCGAGAACAGAAAGCTGAAAGAGCTTGTTTAGGATTATTAACCTGAGACAGTCTTCTTACAAAGATGTTTTGTTTGCAGCTTAGAACATGTACCTCACTTCTCTGTTTCACATAATACACTGACCTTCCTATGGATGGTTACTTTTTTGAGATGAATAATTCTGTGTAGAGCTGTATTAGCTTAGTTCCATCTTTCAAAGTTTTGTCATCCCATGGTGAAGCCATGAGGAATTTCTAATAAGCAAGAAGGGAAGAAGTGGACAAAAACAGCTGATTGTAATTTACTACATTGTAGTACAAGGGGGATTGATTCCAGTGGTGACATTCTCTGTGCCTTTAGTTTTGTGGTGTTAAAGCTGAACAAACCCCTTTTGATATGAACAGTACTATTTTAGTATGACATGATGCTGCATAGCTTTTGCAAATGGTACATGTTTGCAAATATTTTGCAAAACTAGTTTTCTCATAAACTGTGTGCTAACTGTAAGTATTTTAACATCTTGGTAGGCTTATGTTCTTTGTTTTTTACTTTTTAGGACAAGTTTACTGACAGCTTTGTATTTAGAGGGGTCTCTGGCCTTACACAAAATGGCTCTTCCCCAGAAAATACATAGCTGACCACCTCCCGACACATCGAACAGAAATATGAATATTATATAAATAAATGCTATTGCATCTTTTTCATGATTCTTCCTTCTCCCCCACGTTAGTAACCTTTAAAAGTTTTGTTAGAAAGTAGTCTTGAGGTGGTTTTTTTTATTTCTTAAGAGACATTGAGTGTTATAAGAAAAAATAATATATAACTTCAAGTCACTCTTCATTCTGCCCCAAATGCATACACCCTTATCGTGTGAAAGCATGTAGGCAGTAGCTCTGGAATAGGTTGTTGCTGTGTGGTGGGAGACTGTTCTCATTTATTAAAGCAGTTCGTATATTCAGGATTGTCCTTGCTTCTTATAGTTCAGCTGTACTCGTTTTTCAAAGCAATAACCTAATTGCTTGTACTAATTAAAGCCTGTTAGCAAAGCAGTACAGTATTTAGGTCAGCTTTTCTTCACTGTCCTTTTGTGCTTTTGCCTCCTGTTCCTGGCATTTCCCAATTGCTGCAGGTCCTCTTTTCAGACTTGCAGTGTGTCAGCCTTTGTTGTGATGCTTGATGTTCTTCTGGTGTCCTGTTCTGCTTTAAACCCCCTGACCCATTTTCTATATTGTCATCCTGTATGTACCTCTAGTAAAGACAAAAGGCTGGCAAAATTCAAATAGCGTCTGTCAGAGATGTCATAACTAGACTGGTTTTAACTGGTTGAGTGTAGAGTGGGCAGTCTCTGGATTATTCTTTCTTTGGAGTGATCTGTAGTTTGGTGTCTAGCTTACAAGCCTGGTGAAGGTGCAGGGAGCATTACCATATAGCAGAAGAGAAGGCTAGTCCCAGAAAACTTTCACAGGTTCTCAAGTCACTTGCTCATATTTCCAGATGTGTATGAATGGTTGAGGTTGAACACTGACTTGGAGTGGATTCTTTGTTGTAGGAGAGGGGAAGGATAAACTCTGGGGTATGTAAAATGAACTGCGTGTTGTTCTCCTGCAGTTAATCTCTTTTTTTCCAGTGTTAGAACTTCTAAGTTGATACTTTCAAGATGCAGTGTTCTTGTGCAAATACCGTTTAGTAGACAAAACATTCTTAATGGGATAAGTGACGCGTTTCTTGACTCATACAACTTGTGCCTTCGATTTCCCATTGTAGCATGGAATTTCCTGGTGTAGCAGAGCAACTATTTATTTATTTATTTTAAACCTATTCCACTCCACTCTTGAAGTGAGTCTTATCCTCAGCTTGGCCATCACTTTCACAGTTACGCCTTCTCTTTCATCTCACATGGCTGGCTGTCCCACTCTTCATATAAAAATTCCTCCTGGGATTTCATTCTATCATGTGAAATTGAACTTGTTTATTACCAATGTACCTGATATTTGTTCATGAGGATATTTTTCATCTTTCTGAAGAGGAAGATCTTGAAACTGTGGAAAGAAATTGAAGCTCGGATCAGTACTTCTGCAAGGAAGAGGACAATATTTTTAAAGAAAGAAACTAGAAGTACAGAGTTATCTTCCTCACACTGCTTTCATTATCAGTATTTGTCTTCTCTGACAAGGTTAGACTGTTCTCTAGGAACAGTGGTTTTGAGTTTGGAAATCAGCTAGCATGCTGTCTGAGTAACAGCTATAGAAGAAATTTATTTAAACAAATATTTTCCTGTTGTCTTTTCTTCTATTAGGAAGTTCTTTCTGGAGTTGTGGTCATAACAAGTAAGGACACAGTCCAGCACCAAGGTATCTCGTTGACAATGGAAGGATCAGTAAATCTGCAGCTTAGTGCCAAAAGTGTGGGTGTTTTCGAAGCCTTCTATAACTCTGTCAAGGTAAGACCTGTGCAGATTAGTATTTTTAGCACAAAATGTTGGTCTTTTTTCTCAAATTAAATCTTTCCGTAGTGACTTTCAGGTAGTTATAGCACTTCATGCTATGTAAATGATAGCAGAAAAATGCTCAGGATTATCTAGTGATATATGATGACATTTTGGGAAGGAGCTTGCATTGTTTTGGGAGTTTTCTTTGGGGCTGAAATACAGTAACATAATAGGTTACTGAATTATGCTCCGTACTGTGAATAAACAGCTGAGTTTCTCAAAATTCAGGAAGTCTGTTCAGTGGGTGTTGCTGGTCCTTGAAATGGTGGGGCTGTCACTCCAACCTAAATGTCTTAATGTTTATCTTTGCAGCCTATTCAAATTATTAACAGCACTATTGAAATGGTAAAACCAGGGAAGCTTCCCAGTGGCAAGACAGAAATTCCATTTGAATTTCCATTGCAAACAAAGGGCAACAAAGTTCTGTATGAGACATATCATGGTGTCTTTGTTAATATTCAGGTAAGGCAGTCATTTCTGTAAAGAAAATCTGAACTTTTGTTAGTTGCAGCATGTATTTACTCTAAAGCATCTTTTATTCCATGGAAGCAGAGGATAAAGTTTTGCAATAACGTTTTCATAGTGCAGTATCTTTTCTCTAATTAGAAGAATGAGCAGAAAGTCAGACATCCTTTAAAGTAATTAGCTTCTAAGCTTTCCTTTATTAATACAGCATTCTTCTGGTATGTACTGAGTTTTCTAAATATAAATTAAGATTAAAAATAATGATACATGTTAACCTTCAAAGTACTGGTTTGTATGTAGTTTCTAGGTTTTCACTTAGAGTTTCTAGGAGTCAACACTTTCCACAGATGGTAACACTTCTTAAATACGGCAAAAGAGCCATCCTGAGATCTCAGAATCCCATCAATATAATGTTGCTTTAAAAAAAAAAATGTTGTGAAGTCTCTTCTCTTTTTCAGCAAGTTTAAGCTTTTCATTGTAAATAGTTGATAGTAGTGAAACTAATTAGATGTCACATGGGAAGTATAAAAGACAATTAAAAACATACTGGAAAGAGGAGCTTTGGGTTAAGAAAGATCTGTTAATTTGCCACACGTGTTAGATCTTGCACAGCTCTCTTACAGGGTTCTGATTTTATTGTGAAAGAAGTTGCATTTACCATTTTGTAGATAATCTGTATAATAGTACATACCCAGATACAAGTGTGTGTACTGGTCGCCTAGAACCAGTGAGACTTTGTTAGCACAGTAGACAAAAATTACTGCTAATACTAAAATGTTAAAAATTAAGTTTATTGACTTAGCAGATCCATTTTAAGACACGGGGATAAATCCTACAGTAACAAAGCCACTTAGTGTTCAGAATCTGTTTTCCTGCATTCATTTATGAGGAGTATCCTCTAAATAGAGGAAATCTTTCCATCACTTATTGTTTCATGCCTTCCATAACAGAGTAAATCTTTTAAGAATGATGGTATAAACAGAACAGTAACAAGAAGTGTTGCCTGAAATACCTTTACAGAGCTACTGTGATCCCTCCTTATGTTGTAGACAACTACATTTTCTTCATGAAAAATGACTGCACCGCAGTGTCCTTTTGGTCCAAACAAATATGTGATTTCAAAATGAAAGCTCAAATCAAAGTGTTGAGAGCTTGTAGTGTTTTCAGAATCATGAATTGTTTGCTTTCCTGTGGAGATGAGCAGTAACATTTCCTGCCCAAATCTGTATGGACTACATGTTTGTAACAGAATCTTGTGGAAACACAGTTTTGAAATTTGACCTTTTTTGGTTAAAAATTGTCTTACCATAGGTGGGTTCATTTGTTTGGGTTTTGGGTTGGGATTTTTTGTGTGTGTGTTTGTCAGGATTTAGGGTTTTTTTGTGAGGGAAAAGTCTTCAGCCATCTCTTGAATATAAATACTGTGTTAGACAATGCTTTTTCTGACTGAGGAGTGCATTTTAGGTTGCGTTGTTTTTTTTTCTTCAAGGAAAAAGTTGAAGGAGCCATTAAATGCAAAAAAATTTCAAAACTACTCCTGGTGGAGAATCAGTGGCTTATAAAGCAGCTGGTTTATTCTTTGCGTGTGTTTGTGTGGTTTTTTCCTTTTGTTTGTTGGGCTTTGGTTGGTTGGTTTTGTGTTTGTTTGGTTATTTTTTTTTCCACCTGTAGCTCACTGAGTATTGGATTTGATGACAAAGTATGAAACTGTTGGCTATTTAGTTGAACATGTTACAGTCTGGGATTTAAAAACAAACCCTAGCAAACCAGAAACCCACAGGAAAAACCCCTATCTACTAGCCTATTGGAAGTAACTGTAAGAAAAATTTCCTTGTTTTTTTGTCTACACCCAGATGTTTAAGTATATCTCATATTTTTTTCAGCCTTGGCTTTCTTCCTAATGTAACATCTGTTGTTTGTAGAAGGTATGTCAAAAATGGTGCAAAACTGGTCGAGTTGCTTTCTGTATCCAGATAACTTGCCTATGATCGATATCAGTTGTTTTAAAGTATACTTTAATGGTGAATATTTGTTTTGTTTGTTGTTCCCTCATATGCATAGCTTCTCTTTACAAGCTGGCAATAAAATGTAATTAAAAGGTTAATCATTAGATTTCAGCCAACCTGTGAGAGCTGTGCTCTCCTGAAGAGGATAATACAGTGTTGAGGTGCTGTTTAAGAAACAATTCCTAGACCTTTGTCGAAGTCTTGTGCAATTTAAAAGCAAGCCTCTCTTTCTTGATCTAGGTATTAGTATGTTAGCTAGGGGTTCAGTTTCAAGATTCAAGACTCTGTCCTCTTGCAGAGACCTTCTGATTACCCACTGATGGGGAGGCTGTGGGCCAAATTCCAAGGCCTATATGGTCCTGCTGCCTCATTGTACTGTGTTCCCTGGTCCGAGTGAAGTATAGTGCAGTAATAGGTTTGCTCAACAGTGATCAACTTCAGTGGAAACCGTAGTCTGTATGGGGTGGATAAAGATAATGCTCCCCAGTGTCTTTCCTGCACGTATATTAAGGTTATGTGCAGAGAGGCATCATGAACTAGAAGTTATGAAGCTGAATCAACCCCTAGTTTGATTGCACCTGTTTTTGCCAATTCCTCATCTGTAAAGAAGGAATTAAAAACTAAACAAACAAAACAAAAAGAACCCAAACCATCCCAACAAATTCCCTATCTTATAAGGACGTTGAACAGCTGTGTTACAGATGCTGAAGTATATGATTACCGTGATAATGAAGGTCCTACTATTTTTCAGTCACTGGTTTATGGCTCCTTTTTTTTAGGGGAGAAATGGGAGGAAATTGTCAGCAAGGTTTTGAACAGTGAACAGCAAAATTAACCTTGTTGCCTGATTTTACTGTCTGCTGCTGCTTTTAAGTTCAGATGTATGGCTGAAGACAGTTCCCCATTAACAGTGGTAACAGTTATATGCATATTTAAATTCAATTTTACAGTAGATTTAAAATTAGAGGGGCTATGAATATATCTTACTGATAATCACTTATCCAAAGTATGGTGAAAAGCAGTACCATAATCACTCTTAACTGAATGTAATTTGGGTGCTGAAGCCATAAAAGAATATCACTCTCTGTCAGTGAATTAGTCCCTCAATCTTACAGGTTGTTATATAATGCAGAAGATATGGAAAGCTTTTGCAAATGACGAGGGAACTGTAAACTCAAAGAAAAATCAGCTTTCATTTGGGAGTATCTAAAATCACTATACCTCTTACCTCTTTCCACTTTCCCCGTCACTGGTGTGTACATTGCCTACTAATCTGTTTTAAATGATGCCTTAAATATTAATAAGAGTAACATTCTGCATATATGCAATAAAAAGATGAAAAGTCAAGAGAAAGAGAGAGGAAATCTTAATTAAGTCTCTCTTTTTGTTCTCTGCCATCCTGTTCTTGCTAGTATACACTACGGTGTGATATGAAACGTTCTCTGCTGGCAAAAGACCTAACTAAGACTTGTGAATTCATTGTCCACTCACTGGTAAGTGTGATTTGTATTAACTATGCAAAGTGAGATTTTTTTTTTTCCCCCACTTTATGTAAAGTTTGGCAGTAAGGCTTGAAAACTGAGTAAAACCATGTAATTTGTAACAATTAAATGTGTATATATATGTATAGGGATATGTATGAGTAAAGGAAGATGGCCTCAAAACAAAACCATCCAAAAGAGATAGAGTGTCAGTTGCCTCTGATTAGAATAACACATCTCTCTTCATTTAAAGAAAACAGTATAAAGAGGATTTGGTTTCTGAGATGATTTTATACTGTACTGAGTTTGTTCTCTTATTCATCCTTTCAGTTCTGAGACACAGGTGTGGTTAAACATTATGGTGGTGTTCTAAACAGTGTTTC
The DNA here is from genome assembly GCA_026283785.1 of Coracopsis vasa. Taxonomy (NCBI): domain Eukaryota; kingdom Metazoa; phylum Chordata; class Aves; order Psittaciformes; family Psittacidae; genus Coracopsis; species Coracopsis vasa. Next base: position 8,069 of record JANHGB010022680.1, read on the forward strand.
AGATTATCCAAGCATTTGTTAGCCAAAGGTTCTAGGCACCCACAATGCCTGTCCCAAAAACAGGAGTTTGTTGGTGAAGAGAAAGTATCTGAGATCTGTTATTCAGATGACTAACTACCATTGAGAGCCCTGACTCAAAAGTATCAAAGCTGGGATTGCATCAAGTTGGAAATAAGAAGCTTGTCAGCTTAATCACCTTTGCTATTAAGTAAGCCCATGGTTGGCAATATGCTAAGATAACTAGGTTAACAAATATCCACATCCTGCAGTTAGCAGCATGGAGACAGCATTCCTCCTCCTCCAACGGAGATACTGTTGTGGGATGAGATTGGCTTGTCTCCCAAGGAACGCTTTGCTGCTTTGTTATTTGAAGTTCCTTTATCAGATTGGTTTTTAGTTTATATTGACTTTATGCATGTCCAGGGCATCTGATATCAGTACAGCCTGTGCAGGCCTAATTAAGTATCTTTTTCCACCCACAACATGTTAGAACATACTGTTTGTATCATTCCTCTGAACTGTTAACGGAGCAGTACAGTATTAGACTCTTTTGTTTTACTTATGAATAATGGTGGAAATAGGTTATTTTAGTTCTATAGTACCTTTTAAAAAATTTAGTTGCTTTTTTAAAGATGTAGCTAGGTGCTATGAAGAAGTTTCCTGTTGGTAAGATTTCAATTTTTTTAAAATATTATGCTACACTTTATTGGTCCATTATTACATTATAAGTAAGCCACACTTGTCAAAATAGTGAACAAATTACATACTGTGCAGTTTCCTGGGTTTATTTCTTGTTCCCACTACAGCACTTCTTAGATCACAAGTCAGTAAATCATGAGTCTCTCAGTCAGGGTGAATTAATGAGGTTTTACTGAACATATAATTCTCGCTGTCAGTGCTCAATATACCATTTCCCTTAACCTTATTCTTTGCCAGAGTTAGTCATGTATGGGAAAATACAGTCAAGTCTTCTGCTAATATCTTCCATCTTGCAGCTGGGCAGCAGAAGCTATTTTGAATTCTTAAGTAGTGAGGGTAGACCCTAACTAAGAATTCAAGTTAAGCCCATTGGTGGTGGTGTGCTCTGGCAACTCCCAGTTATATACAGCTGGGACTCAGAATTGATGCTGTACTGGCTACTTATTCTAAATATGTAGGGGAGAAGACCGTGCATCTCACTGAGATAAGGATGGAGAGAGAGGTCAATGAATGGTAAGCAAAGCTTGCCTTCCTGATGCAGAATACAGGCTTCCATCTCAACAGAGCTCAGGGCTCATTCAACCACTTACAGAAAGACTTCTTGGTTTTGTGATAAATGATGTGAATAGATACTGAAGAACTCTAATAATGTGCCCCCAAAATTGTTTCTCTAGCATGGAAAGCTAACCTGGACCAAGTTTTCTTTTTTTACAGTTAGAGAAGCTGAAATGCTAAGCCCATTAAATCAATGCTATGCTTGATTCCATCATCTGAGGATGGAATGATGATTTGATGATCTCCTAGTAATGTGAGGATGGCTTATGAGACCTGAGTTGTTATTGAAAGGGCAGCAGACGAGTTCAGAATGCTCAGAGATGTTTGTACTCAAACATGTTTGAAGCAATGAAGCAAGTTCATTTATAATCTTCTCCTCTCTGGCCTGCTGAAATTCACTAAGTATTAATAATGAAAGGAAACATTGCAAGTAATATATAAAATGCAATTATTTGTAAATACAGAAATGTGAAATTTAACTGTTTTCTAAGGCGTACCCTATGCTTCAGTTAGTGTATTTCTTTATTTCCAGATGTGTTAGGCAACCACATGATTTGGTTTTGTTTTCCCTTTTTCTCTTTCTCCCCCAGTGTAGGTAGAGTGCGTACCAAAACTTACAAATGGAGAGCAAAGAGGTTGTTATTTGGCAAACACAAAGTAACCAAAAATTGACATGATTTTGTTTCTGCAGTTCAGATTTGTGATGCATTGTGACTTGTATTTAGACAATGTTGTAATGTTATTTAATAACAAAGGCAGGAAATAATATTTTTTATTATAATGCATACTTTCAGTATGATGAAAATCCTGAAAAATAACACATCCTATAGTTGCTTGACTTTGTCTTTTTTAATATTCTTGTGTGTGTTTCGTAAATCATAGTTTACAGTTTAACTCTTTCATTACTTGTAGTCACAGAAAGGAAAACTGATGCCAAGCCCAGTAGACTTCACAATCACTCCCGAAACTTTGCAAAATGTTAAAGAGGTAAGGCTTTTCATATTATTTAAATGTAATGCCTCTGTGATTCTTAGTGAGAACGAGTGAGGAATGATTAAATGCTGTCCTAGAGATTATCAGTTCTCTCTTTCCCCCCCTCCCCTTCTCTTTTTTTCCCCACTTTTGTAAGCAGTGATTCTGCCTGGTCTCTTGTGGTGGTGGTGACTGATGTAAGGTGAACTTTGTCCAGTAATGGTTAAACATTTTTATAATTTTTCTGAGTGAAAGATGGCAGCGAAGCAAGAAAAACCATTCCAAACCTGGTGTAGTCAAGATCCTTTAAAAATGTACATTTGGATCCTTGTTTATGCCTCTTTTTACAGCCCCATGTGGCTTTGGGAAGTCTGGATGAACGTTAGTAGCTATTTTGGTCATTTAGCTTTCTGAACACTTGTTTCTGTTTGTCCACTGAAACGTATGTTCTCTTTTTTCCAGATTTTCTTCTTGTGCTCTTTTTGTTAATAGGACAGTTTTCCTGCTTTAGGCTTTCCTTCTGCATCCCCAGTTTGTCTTCCATTGCTCTTGGTCCCAGGCTTCTGAATTTAGACCTACTTTTCCACTTGTTTCTCAAAACAGCTGTCCAGTTGTTTCATGCTATTGTTGACCTTATTCTACGTGTTCTCCAAATCACTGTGGCTAGAAGGAACCTCTAGAGATTGGTTAGTCCATCACCTGTGCTTAGAGCAGAGTCATCTAGAGCAGGTTGCTCAGGGCCATGTGTAGTCAGGCTTTCAGTACCTCAAAGAATGGGGACTCGCAACCACTCAGCAGTGTTACAGTGTTTGACCACCCTCACAAAGTTAAGAATAAATAATTAAGATAAGGGTGACTTTCAGGAGCCTTTTTTGTTCATGACAGCCTTACAAAGATAATCAAGATTGGCCTCAGGGGAACATGGGTCAGTTTCCTCAGCACCTCAGTTTCCTCAGCACTTGTGGGTGTGTCCCATAAGGTCCAATGGACTTGTGTACATCCAGACTGTTTAAATGTTCTCCAACCTGCTCCTTCTCTGCCAAGAACAACTCTTCCTTGCTCCAGACTTCTGCTGTGGTTGCAGGGGCCTGGGATTTGTGAAGGCAAATCTTATCAGTAAAGTCTGAGGCAGAGAAGACATTAAGTGCCTCTGTCCTTTTCATGTCTCTTGTCACTAGGTCCGTGTTGTCCTTCATGTCTCTTGATTTAACTCCAGGTGTTCTTTGGTTTTCCCAAAGCCATCCCTGCACACTTGGATACTGTTTTTATGTTCCTCCTGGGCCACCTGACTCTACTTACATCTTTTGTGTACTTCCTTGTTATGATTTTTATCAGTAGTATCTTTCATCCATGCAGGTCTCTTCCTACCTTTGCTTAACATTCTGCATGTTGGAATAGGCCATTCTTGAGCATGGAGGAGGTGATTCTAGAAAACAAACCAGCTAAGTCCCTCTGAGTTAGAGGATGAGCAGGTTGTGTCCAGCAGCCTCTCATGTCTCTGGAGACCGCTGCACGTGGAAAACAAGTCTTTCTAAATGTAAGGATATAATAACTACTCTTGGTAGTAAAATTTCTTTTGATACTACTGCTAAATAGTAAGCTCTCAGCAGTCTGCTCTTCCTACAAACCATGTTTCCATATAAATGATTTTCTGTTTCTTCTTTCTCTTCTGTATCTTGATAGTCTACTCACTGGCATAGCAAAAACTTAGTGGTGTACGTCATGAAAGTCCTGTCCGTTAAAAGCTCTTTCTTAACAGGCCTTGTGCCTTTTGCTATTTCAAGTACATAACTACAAAAGTAGGTTCTAAAACTTCTGACATCTCTGATCCAGCGGATTTGGTGTTTAATTATGGAGCCGCCTGAGGAATAGTGTTGAATGTGTATGGTAGCACAAACAGTGCTAGCTGGTCTCAGAAGAATGTATGAAATGTATGGTCTGAAGTGACTACCCAGTGGACAGGTAGAAAAAGTCATTGTTTTGGTATATTTAAAACATTAAAATTTAAATTCTCTGCCTGTCTGGAGACTGTGACAGACCTATAGTTTCTGGTGGACTACTAGAAAACTGATCAGGAGGTTTGAAATAGCCAAGCAAAGCACAAAGACATTGGATGAAAAACCAGGATCGATTTGCTTCTGTGTTCTTGATTCTCTGTTTGAGGGGAATTGTGAACTAGATGGTAGGCCCCGTGAGAGAAGACCTACCTAGGATTAAAATATGAAGAGTGCCAACAAGAGTAGTACCTTTAAAAAAACAGGTCTCATAGACTAAGATTGAGAAAGATGGCCTTGAGTTCTCATTCTGCAAGTTCCTTTTATCTCTTGTCTCTTAGCTTCCTGAGCACTACGTTTCAGGGCATAGCTGTATGATGTCCCAGGGAAGCAGCTCTGTGTTTACTGATAGTGGTGATAAGAAGAACCTGTGAGGGATCATACAATAAGAAAGCATTTTACCAATATATCATTAGGACTCAGTATTTCATAGGATGGTTTTGTCAGGGATGTAACTTCTGTTATTTAAGTTAGGAGAAAATACTCATTTACTAAAGGCATGAAAATTTCTCTGTTTATTTCCCCCCCAAGATTTGTTTTGAGTGGAACAGCTAAATTCTGCAGAGGTGTTGGGTATCTGAGTGAAACAGTCTAAACAATAGCTGCTGCCATTGCTACTGGCAGCCAGGACTCAGAAGCAAACCAAAGAGATTGGGAGGAAAAAAGTTTTCAATGACAGAGGTGGTTTGGAAGAAGGGAAAATCAGTAACATGGGCAAGGAAATCCAATGCCACAAGCAAGTGTGAACAGATGGTTGGAAGGTAGGGTCTAACATCAAAGATGTCAATAACAAAAAATTAAGGAGGAAGAGAAAAAGGCTTGCAAAAGGGGAAAGTTAGAGCAGGACGCTCAAACAGCTTGAAGAAAGATGGATGGTGAAGATATGAGCTGAAGATGTGTGTAGAAAGCTTGACTGTTTCAGTATGCCTCCTGCCAGAACTTTTAACTGGATCTTGTGGCACACAAGTTTTTCTGCTGGCAGAGAATATCTGTGGTGCCTGCTGGCCTGAAAAACGGGGAGGGCAGGGGGAGCAATCCCCTGCTTTGGTCCTTCATGGAAACTGATTTATAGATTGTCATCCTCAATCAGCTGTTCTTACTGCTCCTTCCTTAAGAAGCAGGAAACATGCTTGCTGTTAAGAAAATGTTGAAAGTTAAGTGTGATCCGGTATGTAAATTAAGCTCTCTGTTAATTGTCCTTAATTGGTGTCTCAGTACATACACAGTATGCTACATCTTGCATCAAACAAAGGTTTTTAAATGTTTATCTTTCCTCCCAATGCTAGTGACTAGGAGAGAGAAATGTTAAAGGGTAGGAAAATCACTGAAATGAGACTGTATTGTAACCTGTAACAAAATGGGACCAGCATGGGGTTCTTAGAGCACTCCTAGCCTACTTGACCATTCCGTTAGTTACTGTCAGCCTACCTCCTTCACCATGCAGTTGCGGCTTCTGGATTAATTGCAGTGGCCAGGTTTTGTCAGCGCAGGTTTTGTCAGAAAAAGCTCCTGTGGATGGAATGAGTAGGGGGGCGATGCATGTCAAGGGGAACAAGGGTACTAAGAGATATCTTAATGCATCTGCATAAGGATGCGTATGTAAAGAGACTATTTGAGTTTCTTGAGGCATTTCTGAACTTTTAAATTCTTAACTTTGCAGCTTTTGGGGATCTCCTACATATTTTGGTACCTTTCTGTAAGGTTTTTTTTTCTTAGTCTGCTTTTACAGTTGTGTCTTTTTCTCTTCCCCCCTCCCCATAATCTTTCTAGAGAGCCTCACTTCCAAAATTTCTCATCAGAGGTCATCTCAGTTCCACAAACTGTATCATTACACAGCCACTGACAGGGCAGCTGATAGTGGAGAATGCAGAGGCCGCAGTCAAAAGTATCGAGCTGCAGTTAGTACGTGTGGAAACCTGTGGTAAGTTTCTCTGTCAATGGAATGTGTATAGAACAGACTGCAGTAGCTACTACCTGTGCTTTTGCAGCTTAAATATGAAAGATTGTCAAAAGCCATATAATTAAAGAGACTTGAAAACAATTGTTTTGTGCTTTAGGTGGAACAGTCCAAACATTAATTTAAATAACCTCTGCGATCCTTGACTCAGACTGCTCACATGAAAACGTGCAGGTCAAAGGGAAAAACGTTTTGCCCACACGTACCTCACCCCCTAGCCCCAGTGCATCTGTGTTTTGAATTTTGGCCACTGTGTTCTCTTTTTCCCTTCCCTCTGAATCTCCCACTTTCACCAGGGTGCGCGGAAGGGTACGCCAGAGATGCCACAGAGATACAGAATATTCAGATTGCTGATGGGGATGTCTGCAGGGGCCTGCCAGTTCCTATATACATGGTGTTTCCCAGGTTGTTCACCTGCCCTACCCTGGAAACAACAAACTTCAAAGTTGGTAAGTGTGTGTAGGGCTTTATGCTGTCTCGGTGTCTTTCACCTGAGGGAAGTTTCTGAGTTTCACTTCAGCTTCTGGCAGGTAACAGGAGAAGTTGCTGCCAGCGCTGCAAGAAGCACCAAGGACATCACTCTGTTTCCCTGCAGTCCCTGAACAGGACTGTAGTCTGCTGTATTTCATGTAGATTGAGAAAATACAGCCCAAACACTTACAACTAAAACTAGTTGTGCAGCTGTTAACCTACTTCTCACTACTAGAATTATATGGTAAAGGGACAGGAGCAGCAGTGTAATGGCAGGGTTAGGGTTTTTTTCTACCAAAAAATTGTATGTGTTAAACACTTGAGTAATAGTCCAAGAATAAAATGCCAAGATGATCCCTTCCTTCTTCTCACCGTCACTGAGAACTTCTCTTTCCATTTCCTCTCCTTTTGGTTTCCCATTTTCCTGGTGCACGGACTCAGGAGTAGAAGTAAAGTTAGGCTGCATGTGGCTTTTCTTTTTACATGTGACTTTGCTTTTCTTGATCTATACCAGCTACTTCTTCCTGCTTATAGTTGCCAAAATCCAACAATTTCTTTCACAAATACCTCACTTGTTCAAATAATTACTGCAAAAATTCTCGTTGCTAGCCTGGTTTTCTTCTCTTCATCCTGCTGGAATCTGTTGGTTTTCTTTCTTGGTTTTATTGTATCAGATTGAAGCTACAAGTCCCTGCCTTTAGGGTTCTTCCCAGCTGAAGTCCCTGGAACTTTTCTGCTGTACACCTTGGACATAGGTGCACAACTAGTTTTCCACAACTAGTTTTTCTGCCTACCTGTTTACCTGTCCCCTTGAGAGCGCTCTCACACCTGATGTGTACAGTGATGTTTCCCCAGAATACTTCTACTCTTTACTTTTTGCCATTTCTAGCTGTTGAACAGCAATTTACAGTGACAAATGGCTCCTGTTAGTGTAGTATCTAACACTAAGAAGTTACAAAGATTCCAAAAAAGGACAGTTAGTTTAATTTGATCTCTGGTTCCCCTCATTTATTAACTCTACCTGACTTTGTTTCCTGTCTCTACTTAGGATTCATTATCCATCTGGTTTTGGTTTTGAACAACACAATATATTATCCAAAGAGCAGATTTTGAAATTTTATCGTAGCTTGCAGGTTTATTAGATGTTGGTTTAATTTCATAAGGCCATGTGTGATGCACGATTCTGAGGTTCCGTTATTTGCTGACGGCAGAGGAGGAGTCTGCTCCTCAGCTCTTCCATTGCCATGCCTGAGCAATGCATATTGGTGTGAGCCATCTTTCTCAAAGCATCTTAACCTTGGAGGCTTGAACTCTGCCTGTTGTCTGGAAGACCATATGTCATGGTTTGTAAGTGATACAGAAATGAATCCAGAGGAGTCCCAAAGATGAGAACAAACCAAGGTTCTATAGGAATGGTCAGAGGATTGGGTGGGATGCCTGGGGTGGGGTTCTGCCGAGAGTACTATGTTCATGCCACAGGAAGATCCAGGGTACTGGAGCGGCTTGGAAGAGCTCTGAGAAGTGCTGTGCATGAGAGCAGGAACTGCCTGCCTCTCACTGCTACAGTTCAGATCCACAAGGGACCCTTCATCAGGGACTGTAGCAATAGGACAAGGGATGATGGGTTTAAACTTACACAGGGGAAGTTCAGGTTAGATATAAGGTGGAAGTTCTTTACTGTGAGGGTGGTGAGGCACTGGAATGGGTTGGCCAAAGAAGTGGTAAATGCTCCATCCCTGGCAGTGTCCAAGGCTAGGTTGGACAGAGCCTTGGGTGACATGGTCTGGTGTGAGGTGTTCCCTGCCCATGGCAGTGGGGTTGGAACTGGATGATCTTAAGGTCCTTTCCAACCCAAACTATTCTGTGATTCCATGACTCTAATTTTGTTATTCCCCCCTCTTCTAGAGTTTGAAGTTAACATCGTTGTCCTTCTGCACGATGATCATCTCATCACGGAAAACTTTCCACTGAAGCTCTGCAGGATGTGAATAGCCAGAGGAGAATCACTTGAGGATTTAATGAAAAAGGACAGAATTCTTCAGAGGCAAAGTGAAATTTTATCAATTTCTTACTTGAACTGGAAACACATCACTTCCTTCTCCCTCCTGGAGGTTCTTGTGTCTTCAGTTCTCTGTAAATCATGCTACCGCTTTGCCTGCCTCACAATAGCCTGCGTGGAGATATTTATTCAGACAGCCATGTCAGGTATCTTTCTGACTCCAACAACCATGTTTTCTCCGATTTTCCTCAGACGAATCCTGAAGGAATGAGTCTGTATATTTCTACAAGTTGTAGGAATATGTAGTAAGTTTCTATCTTCATTTAATTTTGTAATACTTGTTCCAAAGGCCTTTGAAGACCTCTTAAACATTGTAAGTCCTGTTATATATGGTGTATATATACTGGGGGGGAGAGTATGGGACTTGTAATATAATACTGAATCGTGTCTTTGAAGGCATAATAAATGGTGCTACAGCAACACAGGGTGGTGATGTGGGATGAATATTGAAGGATGAATGTGAAGTAAGTGACGTGAAACAAATAATGATGTGAAATAACACCAGGTGTGTTTTGGTCAAATGGGGAACACAAGTCCGTACCAGAGGAATGCTTAAAACTGAGGTTCTTGTGTATTATATAGAGTATAAGTGTAAAGATGACAAATTGAAATGACAGAGTTAAGTGCTTGAAATAATTTCCTTTAGCTGTAGCCAGCAGCACTGCGAAGCAGGAAACTTCAGTTCTAGGGTTAGCCCTGGTTCTGTATCACCTTCAGGAATAACCATCTGGAATTCTTTCTTTTGTCTTACAACACTCTTGCGACAGGAGGGGGTAGATATTTACTGGAACTTAAAGCACATTAAGATCAGGAACACTGGTACAGGATAAGGAAAGGTGCTCTCTTTAGTCTGTATGGTGGTGCAAGAGTGCCACCTGCTGCTCAAGTGCCACTATCACATCCTACCATCAACGTCGTTTCGAAGGACGGACGGGTGTCCCTTCTGCCCCAGGCCCCAACATCCAGAGTAGATGTGATTTAGTCCCAGATCGTAACTCAGTACCACGCAGCTGCTCGCTCACCTTTCCCTTCCCACCCCCCGGGCAGGATGGGGAGCAGAATCAAAAGAATGCAAATCCCACGTGTTGAGATAAGAACAGTCCAGTAACTAAAGTATAATATACTACTACTAATAATAATAATAATTATATGGGAAATAACAAGGGGGGAGAATGTGAAACTAAAAGGGGAAAGGAAAATAAACAATAAACACAACTGAGGCATAATACAATTGCTCACCACCCTCACCTCCCTTAATCTGCTGGTCGCATTCCTTTTGATCAGCCCAGGCCATGCTTGGCTTTCTGGGGTGTAAGTGCACACTGCTGGCGCATGTTGAGCTTCTTGTCAATCAGCCCCAACCACTGGTCCTTTTCCTCAAGGCTGCTGTCAGTCCAGTCCCTGTCCAGGCTCCAGCTGTAGTTCGGATTGCCCTGACCCAACTTGGGATTACTCCAGCCCTTGGTCCTGAGGGTCAAGGATGTGGGCTACTGGTGTGACAAGCTAGAAAGATGATGTGTATATATCCCCCACCCCAAGAACATAATGGAAGCTGAAAAGGGTGCATGTGCTGTTATGGCGAGCAGTGCTGTACCTAAATGTTCAGGCAGCAAGGCTCACCAGCCTACAGTAACCACTCACCAGTAACTCACACTTAGCAAAAATATCACACAAAAAATTACTACTGCAGCTGCTACAAGTTCTATTTTTGATCCAAGTGCCTAGTAATATAATGATTAATCACAGAATAGTTTAAAACTTCATCTGGAGGATACATATGCATTTGGGGGAACATCTGATTCCTAGAATTAGCTAACTACGTCGTATAATAAACGTAATAGTGCCTGTATCCAAACAACGGTCACAGTTCAGTTTCAGAGTGGTCAGGCTGTACACTCTTACAAGTGTACATAAGTCTTACTTACAGTGACAAAGGTACTCAGGCAAGCTCAGACTTCTAAAGCAGTAGGAGAGCCAGTCTTTCAGCTGTCTGCATTCTGTACCTCACTCTGAGGATGAACATCCACACACAGAATACAGATGCAGGTTTGCTTCATCAAAAACAAAAATCTTGTAATTCTGATTTAAACAAATCAGCTCTTCATCAATGAGGCAAATTCAAATCATATTGTGAGATTAAAGAACTGAGCCACAGTATTACAACTTAATGATAAACAAAAAGAATCACATGAATACTTAAAAATTCTTGCTTTAAAGTATTACTAAAAGTAATTATTTAAACAATTTGAATTATAAGCTATGGATTTATGCAGAGTAAGGAGCTGCAATTATGTGAACTGCATTCATAATGAATACAACAAGCCTGATTTGAATCCTGCAGTTAAATTCTAACTGTTCATGCCAAAGGAAGTTAATGTCTTGGCTGTTCCAAATTCTGCTGGTCTGGCATTGGGGTCACCTACTTGTTTAATACCAGAATTTATTTTCAGGGTGGTGTAAGCTCTGGAGGATGGTGCCTCACTCCTGCAAAGAGTGAGGCACCATCCCTGGAGAAAAGTGGATAGAGTAGTTTCAATATCCCTTAGCCAAAAAAAAACCAACCAGTTTTGTGTGCTGCCAGCCTCTGAACTACACCGGCTTCACACAGGAAAAGTGCTAGATCCTGGAGGATGCCAGCTTAATTCTGAGGTGCCATGGCAGTACCAGTATCTTGCGGCTTAATGCTCAGCGGTAAACACTGCAGCAGTCCGAGCTCTGCTACCATTTCAATATAGCTGGGGTTCCGTCTCTTTCTAGGCATCATGTTTCTGTTCCTTATCATGGTGGTTATTCTGCAGCTGCTTTGCGTCTTACTACAATGTGTTCAAATAAAACAAGGTTTAGGTGTATTTGTTCCGTGCAGGAAGCTCAGGAAAGTCTTCAGGTAATAGAGCATGAACGCGGCAGATGGGGCAGGTACTCGAGTGTTGCTTGAGCCAGGTTCTAATGCACTGCAAGAATAGGAAGATGTTGAGGACACAAAGCCCAGTATCAAGAGTTCAGTTTAAGTAATTGTCACTAACAGGCAAGCACAAGATATTCTATGTTATTACAGTTTGCAGTAGAAACTGTTCTCCAGCTGTGACGCTGTGCTCATCAGTTTACATTTGCACCTACTTTGCAATAACAAATCTGCAGTGAACAAACAAGGAAAAGGCCACAGGCAGAAGCATCCAGTTATTCTCACATAATCCTGACTTCTTACTACAGGAAGCTGCACGTGCAGCTGCTAGCAGGTGGCAAATGCAGGGCTTACAGCAATAGCCCGTTCTGTAAGTACATGGCAAACAACTCTGTGACTTGACTACCAGATTCATCCTCTGAAAAATAAGCTTAAATTCACTCTGATGAATTATCATTTTACTTAAAAATCTAAACCTGAAAATTTTCTGGCACAGTAAGGCCGTGTGTGTTGCAAGTCTTGGAGTATAAAGTATGGAAAAGGAAAGGGGGTTGTGCACTGCTCTTAGGTGCAGATGGGTTAAGAGGGGAAGGCTGCTTTCAGAAAATGGAACAAGGGCATAACTAGACAATGTCCATAAGCATTTGCATCTAAGCAATAAGAACAAAGTCCTTACTTCTCTGTGAAAACGATGCCCGCATTCTAGTTCACACGAGTCTCTGCTTAGCTCATCATGACATATTGTGCAAGGATCATCACTGGAGGCCTAGACATAAAACACAGTTATTTGAAAGCTGGCAACAATTAATCAACAAATTCTAATAAGTTACTAATTTTAACAAAGTCTATTTAAGCCTTTGCACACCAAATGAATGAGTCAGTTATTTTTGCCAGCAGTACTTGGATTATTTTATGTCTCACAAGAAGCACACAGCAATCGCTTCCCATCATGGAAACAGTGGAGAACTTACTGTAAAGTCTCGTTTCTTCCATTTCGATTTAGGTGTTGCTCCAACATTTCCCCAGGGCTGGAGACTTGGCTGAGGTGGATTCTTACTCGAAGCATTTTTAAGTCCAAGTTTTGCCTTGGGTGGGCTGGGGACATGTTCTCCTGCAGGGACTTCCTGACCCTGAGTTCCAGCCTGTGCTGCTGACACAGAGGATGGCGACTTCACAGGTCTCCCTGTTGAAGCTGGTGCCTAGGCAGGTATTGGAAAAGAATTTGGAATAAGTTTGCATTTCAGAGCCTGGCAGCAAAGGCAAAGCTGCACGATTTTCTGAGCTGTGCTGCACCAGCTCCTCTGTCAGGGATGCCACTGTGTACACCACAGTACCTTACTCTGCTGCTCCAGAATGAGATCCGTCACTCTGCTGAGAATTTCATCGAAGCTCAAACCTGACAGTGTATTCCCATTTCTTCTTTGTACGGCTTTTATGTAGCTAGTGAAGTCTGAACTGGAGGGGCAAAGACAACATTGATTATGTCTGATTGGCAACATGACAGCTGTTACCAGCATAGTCACAGCATGAGAGTACACATCAGCCTCCATGCTTGATTCATGGCAGTGAGAAGATACTCAAATGAACTGCGCTAAGTACCTGCTTCCAATACCTTGCAGCGACTAGAATCTACCTTAATAACACACACCTCCACCCCTCGCCACCCCCCCAAACAATAAAATAACGCTACTTCTATTTGGTAGTGGCTCTTAACTGGGAAAAAAACCCAAACCACATAAGCCAACACCACAGGTTTGTTCCCTTAAGGAATGTCTCACTGAGTGGGAGGGGAAGGGAACAACTAAGATTACTCTGCTCATGAAACAGAAGCCTTCTAAGAAATCAGTTCTTCTTGTACTGGATGTTCAGAACTTCTGTTACTCAGCATAGTGTTACATTCATGAAAACAAATACCTGCTGTAATTTGGGAATTTGCTCTGTAGATGTGCAATAATATTTTCCAATGGCTTTGGAAGCATTCTGTTGGTTGGAAGTCTGGGAGGCCTCAGTTGTGTAGCTGAGTCATCTTGGTGCTTCTGGTTCGGCTGGACATTCTGAGCATTACTTCCAGAAATCCCTGACGGGCAAGTTGTTGAACCTTTATTGGAATACGATCCTTCCAGGGGCTTGGAGGGTGTTTTCACTGATCCACCACTTGCGGAACAAGCCTTAGAATTTGCAAACGCTGGCTTAGCTCCAGCCAGTGTATTAAGTGAAGCATGTGTTAGACCTTGATCTTCAGAACTTGAAAATGCAGGAAGTAAGTTTGGCTGTGCAGGTGCAGAGGAACACATGACGATGGCTGGATCACAGTCTGGAGGCCTACCTTGTTTTATCTAGAAATAAAACGATTTCACAGGAAGAACAGTGATTAAAATAAATTGAGCAGATCTCTTGAGCATTTGCAGCATGAACTATGACATGTTTGGTCATGCCAAGGAACTGGAAGGTCTCATTAATTTACCTAAACTTGCCTCACCTGGGTAAAAGCACTGCACAGAGATGCTCTGTAACAGGTAGTACATGTAGAGCACCTGTCTGAAACGGGATTCAATAGGACAGCACATACACAGGCTGTTCCTTTAACTGAAGACAAAGCTGTTGGACAGCTGTCAGTACACAGGTATAGCTTGAAGTTGGTGGTAGAAACAACTGCTTTAAATAAGTGCCATCAGTTTGGAAATACAGATTTCACTGCTTTTAATGAGTTACATGATCTCTGTATAATTCAGTGTAAATTTTTTTTTAAACCAGAAACATGTGTCAGCTGTAGGCATCATCCTGAAAACTTGGAGCTCACACGAGTCAGGAAAACTTCTTTTTGCACTAACAACTCCCTTCCATAAATGGGAAGAACTCCTTAAAGTCAGTTTAGTTGTGTGACCCCATGACTGCTACTTCTTTCAGAGCCTGACTGCTCTAGGAAGGTGGCTTCCTAACACACAGAACTGAAATTCTGCACTTCTTCACAGCTGAAGTTGAACCTGCTGGTTCTTATTCTATGTTCTTTAGTTTAGCAGCTTTTCAAAGCGGTATTTTACCATCCCTCTGAAGGTGTTTAGTTAATTAATGGAATTAAGTAGGGAAAAGAAGAGTTTTCATTCAAGTCTCCTTCATTTGGGCTCAATAAAAACCTCTCAAAGCTGAAAGAATTACAGATACCCCTTCTAAAAGGTAACTCCTGTATCACTGCAGTAAAAATAGATACCAAATGCAGAATGAGAGGCTTAACAGTCACTCCTCCCCAACCTGTAAATTGATGGTAATCAAAGGATGGTAACTTAAGTTACCTACATACTCTTAAGAGTTCTGTACCAGTAAATAGAAAGGAGAGACCTAGAAATAAGTGGGGAAGAACAGGCATGCAGGGAAGTGTAAGTGTAACTATGACTTTTGTAAGTCTAGAAAAACTGTAGTAATTATCATTAACACAGCATTAGAACAGAGCCTTGAATCTAAATTATACCAAAAAACAACCAACCAACCAAAAAAAGCTGCATGACTTTCTGCAGAGAATATATATAAAAAGTTGTCTTGCCTCTTCAGCAAATTCATGATTTCCTATATGTGTGCATTATGAAACTTACTGAGTCCATTATCTCCCCTATTTTGAGGGATGTCTGAATCGTCTTCCCCTTACTCCACACTATCCCAGGTCCTGTGGTTTCTGAATGCTATTCGTCTTCAGGGCTGGGCATCACCTCCCTGCCTTAGTTTCAATTTTGCCATCAGTGAACATTGCACCATTGCTGCAGCTAGCTTGGCTGTATTTTATCATTGTCAGGTGTCTCCCCACAGCTGTGCTCATGGACAGTTCAAGGAGTACTGACTTGATACTTGATTCAGAGCAGCCCTGCAGAGAAGGACTTGGGGGTGTTAGTTGATGAGAAATTGAACATGAGCCAGCTTCAGTGTGCGCTTGCAGGCCAGAAAGCCAATCGTGTCCTGGGCTGCATCAAAAGGAGCGTGACCAGCAGGTTGAAGGAGGTGATCCTGCCCCTCTACTC
>JANHGB010022682.1:9734-34738 GCA_026283785.1 Coracopsis vasa
AGAAAGAGTGAATTCCCTCCCTCCCTAAGTTTTTGTTCTAATACAAACATTGTACGAAGATGCTGGATTTCAGAATATGGACAAAGGAAGCGTTTTCTTCCTTTGACAGCTGAAGTCATTAGCTATCTACCCAATTATGGCAAAAAGCATAAAGGTACTTCCAAATTTATGAAAATGTGTATTGTGTTAGATTATAATTTAAACAAAATGAGTTATTCATGTTTTTATGTGGAGAATTGTCCACATGTTTATACTTCTGAATACTTTGGATTTTAAAACAAGAAATTAATGTCCAGCTTTTAATATGTTGCACAGGGATTTACTTTCAGAATTGATTTTCTGCGGTTTGCTGCATTGTGTGAAGATTTTTTTTTGATGTGTGCTAAGACGATTACTTTGGGGTGAATGAAATTCAATGTTACTTGTGAAGATGGCAGTAATTAGTGCACGTTTGATCTCTGCATTGCCTTAAGGTCTCAGACACCTCATTGCCTTAGGGAACGCTGCATATGGTCAGCAATTTAAAGAATGTGTGGTTGGTTGTTTAGTTAAGAAGTACTTAATTAGCTACTTGCAAAAGTCATCATGTATTTCGGAACATGATGTGTTTAGTTAAAACAATGTGAGTTCATTATTTTAATACATTATTTTACGAGATTGAATTTTTAAGACATTTTGTGTCTGTCAGTGTGTGTTAACCGTGGAGGGTACTCTGAAGCGAGTTACCTAAAATTTTCCAATTCTTTTTGCAGCCAAAAGTTCTGGAGCAGTATTTGAACATTGAAGATAACCGACTGCTGATGCATCTAAAAGCATGTGCTGCCATGAGCAAACTCCCTTACGATCTTTGGTTTAAAAAGTGCTTTGCAGGCTGTTTACCTGAGTGCAGTTTACAGAGGCAAGTGATCTTTTTTTTTTTTTCTTTCTGTTTGTAATTATATAGTGATACAAGTTTTTGTCATCACTAGCAGGCAAAGAGCTTTCCTTAATTTATTTGTAAGATTATAGAGTTTACTGTTGACTTGGAAATTACAAAATTGGATTTGATTCCAGTTGTTATTGATGCAAGATAATCTCTGTGTGATTGTTTCTGGCACTAAAATTAAAAAAGAATGGAGTTAAATATAGTGGCTGATTCCATTAGGCACTTAATGGCTCCTAGGATTTAAAACTACAAATCCCCTTTTAGTGCTAGATAGCTGAATAGTAGTTGGTTTTCAGGCTTTTTAACCAAAATCCTTGCTTAGGGAGTGGTTATGATACTGTATTATCATTAGATTAAAAAGATTTTGGGAATGTGTACTGGTATTGGCTGGTAAAGAGTTATATTTCTTCATAGTAGCTGGTATGGGGCAATATTTTGGATTTGTGCTGAAAACAGCGTTGATAACACGTGGAAATGGTTTAGTTGTTGCTAAGCAGCGCTTACACAGAGCCAAGGCATTTTCAGCTCCTCACACCACTCCACCATCGAGCAGGCTGGGGGTTCACAATAAGTTAGGAGGGGACACAGCCTGGACAGCTCACCCCAACTGTCCCAAAGGATATTCCATACCAGATGGCATCATGGCTCAGCAATAAAACGAGTAGAGGTTGTTGGGTGGGCTGCCACTTGGCAACTTACTGGGCATTTAAAAGAGGAAAATTCTTGTGCATGGATCTTCATGGAACGGCTTTTGAAATGAAGCTTGTATTATTTCTGTAGTTTTGCTGCCTGAGGACTCCTGGAAAGCACAAAATTCAAGCTACACGTAGAGAAATATATCCTTTCTGCATTAACAAGAATTGCTAGTAGCTGAGCAGTAGGCGGCACAAAGAAAACAACGGTTTCATTTTCAGCTGCCTGAAAATTTTGAGTAGTAACAAGGTTCAAATGAAGTTTTACTCCAGCACCTCCAGGACTTCAGTGGCTGGTATAGGAACCTAGCGTGGAAACAGAGACCTCTGTAAAATGCTCTTCAGAAAATGCTTTATGGTATTTCAATAAAAATATTTTATTTGCCCATATGAAAATAAGGGAGGTTTAGGAACAAGCTATAACATTAGAAATCATGCTCTCTAGTCCTGTTGTACCATGGTCTTTGAGGTTCTGTTTTGGCAAGGAATATGTCTCAGAGGAAAAAGAAAAAAATAAAATGAAAACTGGAGGATTTGGTAGTAGACCTTTAGGTGTTTCACTGTTTGCAGCATGGTAATTTTTACATGGTAAGTGCTTTTCATCAAGCACCTGTAATGCTGCAAATTAGTCACCTCTATGTAGTGTTTGTGTGTGATGTGGTGGCTAAAAGCATCTACTACTTTTATGGTTACAGAATTATGTAAGCATGTATGACAGATTTGTTACTTCCTTAAAAGCAGTTGAACATGTATGGTTTGCCTGTATCTTGATTTCGCATTTGCATTTATAGGTTACTTTCAGCAGGTAATGATTGACCTTGTTTCGTTATGCTTTCTTTGTATGAAACTTACTGCCCTAAAACCACTGTCAGTAGAAGTGACTGCTCTATCTGGGACTTGCCAGCCTCTTCAGGCCTTTTCTTCTGTAGGCTTCTGTGATCTGAAATAGCCTTTGCAAACTACTGCATAAGGAACCTCTTTGCATGTCTTCTAGCAGATAGTTTTGTTTAGAGCTTATGTGATTCAATTTTACTATTAGGTCTCAGAGCTGAGAACTTGAACTGAAAGAGGAATTTGCATCACAGCAGTTTTGCTCTTGGATGATTCGAGGTTTTCTTTAAAATTTCTGTTGAAAATGTAACATTTTATGGAGCTGTGTCATCTTGGTAGTGTAAAAGAAAAAATGTGGATGAATTTTGATTTCATACTTCATCTTGTCAGAATCTTTTAGTTTCAAACTTCTATCATTTTGAATCAGTTAATTTTTATAAAATAATTTGTGTAGCTAGTTTGCCGTTCAGCATTGTCATATACTGTTTTACCTTACTGAAGTAGAATATGTTGATGACCTAAAATTTTTTTAATACATTTTTTTTTCCCTCATGGAAAAGGTCAAAATACCTTC
The DNA here is from genome assembly GCA_026283785.1 of Coracopsis vasa. Lineage (NCBI taxonomy): Eukaryota > Metazoa > Chordata > Aves > Psittaciformes > Psittacidae > Coracopsis > Coracopsis vasa. The sequence continues at coordinate 12,757 of JANHGB010022682.1, forward strand.
TTTTTGTATCACTCTGGAGTAAAACCAAATTTCAGCGTTAGTGCTTCTGATGGCACAGCAATCCCTTTTCCCAACAGTTCTTGTGGGAACGTGATAAAGGTGCACTTCTTATTGCCAGTTTAGATTCTGCATTATTCAGTTGTAGTCATAACAGCCTCATTTGCTAAGGAAATAACATACTTCATGGGTAACGTGTGACAGATGAACTTAATTAATGCTTGGATTGCTTCAGTTTGGATTAGAATCTAGAAGCCCAAATGCTTATCTGAAATGTATCCAAATGCCAGTGTTGGAACTGCTGAGAATTAAAAACAGGTCTCCAGTTCTCTGGGTTTTACTTACTTTTTGTCAAGTGAGAGATGATCAGAGCTCAGTCTTATGTGATTTAATTTAACTTATGATTTAGCACTGTATTTCTTAGAGATGTTGCTTGCTTTTTATAAATTGTATGCATCTCTGCCAGGCAGCTAAATCTAGATTTCATGGTTTTCACTTTTTCCCTAAGGTGTGTAAGATTTGTATATGCTATGCAGAAATTTTATCCAATACTGGTGATATGAGGTCACATAATACCAGCTTTACTCCTGATAGGCATTGTCATTCAGTATAAATACTGGTTTATAGCACACTTCTAGTTACAGCATAGGTAAAATTTATGTACCAGTTTAATTTAAATGGACTTAGAAAATTTATACAGACAGGTTTAATGTAGAAACTTTTCCTTTGATCTTATGCAGTGTCTTTGCTTGCCCCTTTGTTTGCACTTGAAATATTATGCAACACACTTCTTAACAAACTTTCACCAATGGTAAAAAAGAGGTAAAAGAGAGGAGCAGAGTGGACATTTTGAAGGCACTGTATCCTCAGGGCTCTCTATCCCACCTGGAATATAGGCAGGGTGCTTCCTGGAACATGAACTATCCTGTAGCACAGGCAATAAAGGCTTACTCTTCACTGAAACAGGGAGAGAACTGGATCACACCTTTTGTTTTCCTACTCGCCATTGCTGTATTTACTCAATTTATAGAACAATAATCATCTGTTCAGTAAGCTCCATGTGTGGAGAGCTTTCCAATGGTGCTGTGTAGGCCCTTAGCTGGAGAGCCCTGCTGTTAAAGCTTCTTGTCCCTTTTGTGGCTTCTGCTCTACAGGCAAAATGGCACTTTGTCTGCCAGTTTATTCCAGCACTGTCACCCCAGGTGATCCAGCTACAACAGTAGTAGTGTGGCTTTGCAGATAAAATAGTGGTAAGCCAGGCATTTTTTATGGCCTCATTGTCAATCGAGTATCCTCTCCGTAACTGACATTGTTTGCATTCTGCGCTGAAGACTTGGCACTAGCAGGACTGTAATAGCTGGTGGGGTGGTGTTAGGTTATTAGCCTCTGGTAACTTGTTTGTGGCAAAGTATTTGGTAGTTCTCCTGAAATCTCTTGACTGCCTTTCAAACTGGCACTACGTCATGTGTTAATGCATGGTTTCTAGAGTTTGACATCTGTCATCTCCATGTGCTGCATAGATTGCATCTAGTCATGAAAATGCAAGTAATTTTTTAGTAGAAACAACGGAAATATGAAGAATGCCTTAGATTTACTGTGGAGTGGGAGGACATAAGAATGTGCGTGTGGACTAGTATAGAGAAACTTAGGTTGGTTTGCCTTTAAGTAACTCAGTTGCCTCGCAGCTCTGGTAAGGACACTAAGAAGTGCAGGCAAAGGTTTAAATAGGTTCTCTTTGAATATCTCTGGATGACTGGAGGACCAAAACCAGGGAATAAGGTTGAGAGTGTTTACCCTGCAGCCTAGGGGCTGCGTGTGAGGTGTGATATGTGACATGTGAGGTTAATGATAATATCTAAGAAAAAGAGCGAGCAGCAGTGATGTGATGCTTTTTGCATACTGCTTGACAGCCGTGGTTGAGGAGCCTCAGGAACTGCCTTGAGAGTAAGTTGTATCTTGTCTAGAGAAAAAGCTCAGTGAAAAGTAAATGGGTTCATTTGCATAATCCTTGGCATGCTCTTTACCTTCATAGCTTCCTGTCCTTAATTTTCCTTGCGGTTGTTACTGTTTCACTGTTCAAGAAATACTTACTAGAGTGCTCCTGTGGTTAATTGAATACTGTTGTCTTTCACAGAGGATGATAGTCACAAAAACTATACTGAATTTACTGTGTGCTTTCTTTTTCATTGTTCCTGAGTATGGCTATAGGTGCAGTTGCATGACGTTTCTGTTCTAGTTACCCCATCTCCAGGAGTATAAAAAAAAAAACCGAGTAAAAAGTTGCAATGTCTGACAGGAAACTTGATCTTAAGTGCTTGCTGTTAACTTAAAAAGTGAAAGCAGAATACATAGGTTATCATCTCTAGAAACACAATGTGTAAAGGCTACTGTATTAGAATAGAATCAGCAAAATACATGTTTCCTTGAAACTGCTGTGGGTTTTTTCTACTCTAATTAAACACTTTGCTGACAGTTTATGTTCTCATTCCTGGCTCTGTTGGGATAGCAAGGTGCTGAGTGCTGCTCTGTTTATCACAGTGTCACAGTCATTCCCCTATTGCTGTTGCTGGTGGAGTAACAATAGCTGGAAATTAAAGTGAAAAATACTGCAGCAGACACAGCTGGATAGTGCTGACATCTCATCCACTTTTCTGTACACCTTCTTCCAAAACTTGTTAGACACTGATGATTTAGATATTATCTGTTGCCAGTTGAAACATTTGTTCTGGAATCAGACTAAATAGTGCAGGAAAACATCAGAGTGTTTTCTGAGCGTGAAATGTAACCTGCTGTAATATAATTATGGAGACTCAAGTCAGGAGACTTGGAAGCAAACTAATGAAAGAAGGCTGGATGTTTTGTATTAGGATTAGTAAATTTGTTTTCAAATTAGCCTGAACTTCAATATGAACTTTAAAATTTTTCTGCTGTTTTTGAGGTCTGCTGCTCTCAGTGTTGTCATTCATAACTTATAGTTCTGATGGCTGTGAAATGCTTGGGGAGCTGCTCTTGGATTTTAAACAGATACATTTGTGAAGGAAAATGCATTAGAAGTAAACATGGATGACCTGTACAGTGTGGAACAGGAATGTGATCTCAGTTTTCTCATAGCCTTGCTTAAAGCTTCTAGACCTGACTTCAACACCAGTGTGATATTTACAGTGAACACTTGGCCTGGATGCTTAAATCACAAAGGAAGCAGTAAGATTTTAAACTGAATTATTAATTGTTCCTGCCCGTATTGGAATCTTTTAATTTTTTTTTAAATCATAGTGAGACAGGCAATTAAAACTGAATTGTAAAGGGGAAATTAATGGGCAGTAGCTTTTTACCCATCTGTCTGTGTACGGCTTTTGTTTGTTTCCTTTTTTTTATTTTTTAAGAATAGTCTTGAGGATTTGACATATTTCTTTCCTCATTTCTTCATTATAAGTTAAATTCTAGTCTATTTTTTTTTTTTTTAAGAATGAAGAGGTGGTGAATATAGTGTCAAAAGAGTTATGTGAATAGAAGGTTAAGAAACTGACCGAGAATTGACTTGAGTTACAGTGTGAAAAATAAGCACTGTGTAACAGCAGCAAGCATTTGGCATTAGGAGTTACAAAAGCTTTTCACAAAAGATCACAGAGAGGATGGGGTTGGCAGGGACCTCTGGATGTCATCTGGTCCTTCCAGGCCCTCTGCTCAAGCAGCAAGTTGCCCTGGACCATGTCCAGACAGCTTCTGAATGTCTCCAAGGAGGGAGACTCCAGCACCTCCCTGAGCAGCCCGTGCCAGTGCTTGGTCACCGTCACAGTGAAAAAGTGTTTCCTGATGTTCAGAGAGAACCTCTTGTGTTTCAGTTTGTCCTTCTGGTCCTGTCACCGGGCATCACTAAGGAGAGCCTGGCTCCATCCTTTTTGCAGTCTCCCTTCATGTATTTATAGACATTGATGAGTTCCCCCCTGAGCCTTCTGTCCTTCAGGCTGAACAGCCCCAGCTCTCTCAGCCTTTCCTCACAGGAGAAATATTTCAGTCCCTTAATCATTTTAATGGCTCTTTGTTGAGTTTCACTTCTTAACTCATTCAAAGGTGTGATACCTACTCTTTAGTTCAGCTGTCAGAGTTCATGTTATGCCTGTGTCGTGTTCTCCTGGCACTCAAGGCTGAAGGGCAAGTTCTTCTGAGAGAAAAGGTCACATAAAAGTTGACCTATCTTTGGAAGAAGCACACCCATAGATCCAAGTTTGTACGTTGGCTGCAAAAGATGTTTTCCAGTTAATGTTACTGTATTCAGAGATTATGGAGGCTAGTATGTGATTTTTGTCCTCCATGGTTTTATTTGGAAGGAGAAATACTGTTAACAAGTGCCCAGGGGGAGCAAGAACAGTAATCCTCAGAAAGTCTTTCCGACACAGCTCTTAAAATTCAAGAACTAAAAATAAAGCAAACTCATAAAAGCTGCCATCTGACAGATGGTTTCACACTGGTTTTGGATAATCTTTCATCCCGAGTCTGTTGAGTTGGGACTGAGATAGAGCTGCTGGATGAAGGATGATTTCAGATTGTTGCAGGCTGTTTTAGTAGTGAAGGATGCCTTTTAATATTCATCGAAGTTCTGTTGCTAAAGTACTTGCAGCCTTTGGAGGCCTGCCCTTCAGCTTTTGTTAAAATTGTGAGATCCAGGGACAGTTTCCTACAAGTGGTAGGAATGCTTAGGTAATTCTGAGAGAGTCTGTGCACACAGTGGGATGGATTGAAAGACTTAATAGTTGTTCTTCCTGTCTAATTTCAACATCACGGCTTATATCCTGCTGATATATCGTATTTGCCTCTCATACAGCAGTGACCTGGAATACTTAGAATTCTTGAGATGTAGTTGCTAAGTATTACATCTTTCTGAATTCACAGCTACTTAGCTGTCTGAAGAGTGTCTTTATTAGGCATGGTAATAAAGCTTGTTTTGTTTTTGCACTAGGAAAAATTCACACCTATACCGTATGCTGCAGAATTGTTGTCACAGTTCAGGCTATTAAAACAAGATTTGCTTTCTGTATTTGAGCTTGTAAACAGTCCTATTTCTAAACAAGACCACACCATATCAGTACATTATTGTGTGCTATCACTCTGCTCTGTACAGATGTAGGAGTTGATAAAATGTCTTTTATTTACCTTGACTGGAATAATTCAATACATTACTGTTATTCAGCAAAAAAGTCTGGAAAAAGGTGATTATGCGAAGACTGTTCTAGCAGATAAATAAGCAGATAAGCACTACATAATGTTCGGTGATTCGTTTTCATTTTTCTTTTTTGTAGAGTTTGGGACAAAGTTATAAGTGGGTCCTGCAAGATTCTTGTTTTTGTTGCTGTGGAGATATTATTAACATTTAAAATGAAGATAATAGCACTGAATACGGCAGAAAAGATCACACAGTTTTTGGAAAATGTAAGTAGTCTGTTGTGCTTCACATTACCTTTTATGGTTTATAAACATGTCTTTCATCCTTAGTCATTTGCATGTTTAAAACATACCATAGGATACTATCACATTACTTACTGAGAATAATATACTAGTACCAAGGTGAAGAGAGAATGCGCAGGCATGAGAACAATAGCTTTTTTCTGTCCGGAGGTAAGGCTTTCATAGAGTGAAGTGATTTTTAGGCTTTGGCAATGTCATCCATGTTTGTACAAATTTGGCAGTATTCCTTGTGATACTAAAGGGCTTTTCTGTGAAAGTAAGTGCAGGTGAGGTTAGGTTAATGTTTCTGGAAGCTCCTTAGAGGGTTGTTTTCTGGCACTTTCTTTGCTCCTTGTCTGAATGTGAATCTATAGACTCAGGGTATGTTTTCTGTTGATGTAAGGATGGGGTCATGAACATGATCCTAAACTTTACTGCTGAGAATAGTAATGAGCATCACAGCAGAGCTGTAGGATCCCAGTGTAACCTAGGTTAGTTAGATTAGACATGTTTGTGGTCATGGATGGTCAGTACGAGTTCTGCCTGATGTCGGGTTAGAGATGTCTGAAGTGTGAGATGCCCGATGGTCACCTTACCCTTTTGTAAACAGAAGGTTTTTGTCTAAAACCTGGAAGCAATATGATGCATGAAGGACTGAGGGATGGTGGGATGGTAGGGTGGGGAGATGGGATTCTAGTTTAGTTTTTTATAATGAGAGCAAATCTGAACTGGAAATTAAAACCTGTATTTTAAATAAAATAGTCCAAATGAAGTACTCTGACAAGGCATTTTGCCCTGATCTTTTGTAGATTCCTCAAGATAACACCGATGCTATTGTCAGCAAAGCTGTTGATCTGTGGCGCACACACTGTGGGACTCCAGCACACTCAGTCTGAGAACTTTCTTTGCTTATGACAGCTTGGGGAAAAAAAAGACATTTGAAAAGACATTTTACCACTCTTCCCCTATCCTAATGTGATGTTCTTCATTACCTCTTTTATGTAAAGATGCTACTAGGGCACTTAATAGCATGGTGATCAATATGTAAATATTTTTCAATAAATACAGATGGCATAAAGATACCTAGTGGCAGTGTGATCATGTCCAGAGTGTTTTCTGGCCAGCCAGCTACAGTGTTCTGATTGCGCAGTGTGCGCACTGCCTTTTGGCGGAGTAGATGTGACTCTTGAAGCAAGGTAAATAGACTTGTAATTTAAAAATGTTTTTGTATGCCAGTTTATACTTGATATAACTAGTTAGTACTTGGAGGTGTTATAAGGTGAATTTATTAAACGTTAGTGTGCTGGAACTCATTGGTGAATAAGCATGCCTTTGCTAGAAATGTAAATGTACTCTATTAGTACTGTAAAATTTCAGGTACATGTTCAAGAAGAGGCATTGCAAGTTTGAGGTAGAGGGCATCACAGTGATCCAGGGTGACATGCTTTTCTGAAGTGACTTAAGATACTCTTTTTCTTTGTCAGCCAGCTTTCTGTGGCTGTACCTCCTCCTTTGTTCTTCAGGTAAGATGCTGTAGAATAGTGGATCTGTTTTGTCCCAAAATGTAGCTTTGGGCAGGTATGGAGAAAATCAGTGGGACGAGTCAATATAGTTCAGAATTACAGGCCAGTATTAAACAATGCCTCTGTTGAATGCTTAGCTCAAGGTTGTAATTTGATTCTTGTTTGGTTTAGATTTCAAAATAAATTTAACACAGAAATGGAATTCATTATGTCAGTAAAAGTAGTGTGATTAGCCATAGATAGAGATTTGCTGGAGAACTGATCTTTTTCTTGTAAAAGTGTAAAATCCTATTTCTACATCTTGCATAGACCAGGGAATTGTATATAAAAATGTGTTGCTTAGCTGTTACTTGTCTCAAATTGATGCTTAGTATGCCATGTGCCAAGTATGCTCATGGCACTTGAAAGAGTGTGTTTAGCTTGCACTCAGTGTCATGCAGACTTGAAATGCTCTAGAAAGTTAACTTTAGTTTTAAAGTAGGTCAGGTTTATCTTCCAAAACATACACTGGGGAAGCTTGGGACTTGGTGCAAGCTACACCTAAAAACATGAGTAGATTATTTGTGCTGCATTCTGAGATGCTGCTGTTAGTGTTCCTGAAATGCCTCATTTTCCCCAGTTCAGAAAAAGCATGTTTGTGTCTGCTTTGAAAGCTGTTGCTGGGTCTGTATTGTAGTGTAATCCATTTAGTTCACTTCAGATGGGAGCTTGTTTTCCTAGTCTAGACATGGGAGCTGGGTAGCGTGGATAGGAAAGAGCATATGCATTCTGTGAATAACAGCACTGAATTCTGTAACATGCAGTGCACAAGATTTTCAAGTAATGGCTGCAGGTGCAGTCTGAGTATCCATTTGAACATTTTTCTCTCAGGCTGCACAGCTTATTCACAAACCCCCAAAGTTACATACACATTATTCAGACCTTTAGACAGCAGATTACTTAGTCATTAAAAAACCAAGCAGTGATGACACTGGAGGTGTTAAGTAGTTTCAGTCCTGAAAGGAAATCAATAACTCGTATTCTGTGAAGAGAGATGCACTGAATCAGGATTAGAATTACCTGTTAGTGTTATTGCTCCCAGACTTGCCAGTGAGTGCTCTCAGTGATGATCACTGTTTGACTGAAGGCTCTAAATGTTGGCTTTTGTGGGGTGGTTAGTTTTTAATTTAAAGCCTTTTTCCATCAATAGGCAGGTCCTGGAGCTGCATAGATGAGAGACAGAGGTCTGCCTTCACAGACTCACAGAAGGGTTGAGGCTGGAAGGGACCTCTGGAGGTCATTGGGTCCAACCCCCTGCTCAAGCAGGGCCACCTGGAGCCAATTGCCCTGGACCATGTCCAGACAGCTTTTGAATGTCTCTGGGGAGGGAGAGTCCACCACCTCTCTGGGCAATCTGTGCCAGTGCTTGGTCATCCTCACAGTAAAAATCTTCATGTTTCCACGTGAGCAACAGCAGTTTTACTTAAACATTTTCAGTGTATGTGGGATGGATCCTCAGATGTTGCTCCACTGTAATGTCAGCTGATGTTTGTGTGCAGCTTTTTCAGTTTCATGTACAAAGACAGAACAGGAGTGTTTCTTTAATGGAGTTCATTATTTTTTCTGGGCTATGCTGAAAGAAGGGAGTTCTGTAGGGAATAGATAGTGGTTTAACTCCTTGCTTCCTTCACTGACCTCATAAGAGATATTTGTGTGTGTCTGAATGGATCCATTTCCAAGCTTTCACTGTGGATTTATGAGGGATACAGTTTATGCAGAAAACTGACTGAATTCCTGAGACACTGAAAGTATGAATCTGGCTGACTTTTAGTTAATTTTTGGTGATGTCTACTCAGTTGAACATAATGCGTTAGCTCCGAGACCTGCTTCCCAAGACAGCAGAAAAGCAAGATGTGAGCTTTCACTGTCCCCACCATGTGATGACCAGGGTGAGGCTGAGGCAAGACAGCTTAGAGTAGAATCTGCCATTTAGGCAGCCTCGGTCTGTGCCTCCAGCCTGGAGTTTGGCATATGTGGCTAACAATTGCTTTTGGACCTCTTGAACACCACAACTAGTGTAGTAGGCAGTTCAAGTTTGGTTATTTATCTGCTGTGGACTATTGCCTTCTTACACAGATGATTTTGAAGTTGCACATAGTTGAGCCTCCAATGCAAATCCCTGGCTAGGTAATGTGGGAAAGGGGTTACCTTTGCTATTTGTTTTCTGTTACCTCTATGTCATTCAGGAGGAACGTGGTAACAAGTCATCTGATGTTCATTTTTCTTGAGAAGCTTGAAAAATGAGGTATTTTGTCTTTATTTGCATTATTTCTCCCTGACTGGCAGAGCGTGTAACTGCTTGTTGCATGCCTGTTTGTTCATAAAGAACTAGCTGCTGAGAGTGTTTTTTGGTTTATTCCCCCCACTCCCCCGTTTTCCCCTGGAAACAATAGAAACAAGACTGAAGCATTCACGTTGGAGAGTGAAAGCTCCCCCCTCAAGCGTTCCCCTGCCAAATATCTTCATGGGCTTTGCAAACAAGAAAAATACGCTTAATTTGGGCCAGTTCTTCCCTCAAGCAGTACTTTCTCTCCAGAGAGGTTTAGAGCAATGCCACATGTCTGTGCTCTCCCGTGTTGCACGCACCAAATCTTTTCCAGCTGATGTCCAAATGTGATGGAAACTCCAGATAAGAAAAGTAATGGCAGATGTCAGAGAATGATGCTTGAAAAATGAGTGATTTGAGGTGGCCAAGGGGCCTAAGAGTATGGGAAGAAAAGTGTAGGAGTGTGGAGACAGAAGTGGCTGAAGTACAGTAATTTAGAGCTGATCAAGTAACAGTGATAGAGAGTAGGTTCCTGCAGGTAGGAGATCAACTTTCAGGGACACATGGGATGACTTCAGTTGAAGAGGATGTCTGTCTGAACACTGGAGTTCCTAACCATGCAGCACAAATTCACTGACCAGCCAAGCTTTCACGCATTCTGCCACTTGGGGAAGAATTCTATAAGCAATTTTGTACAATGGCTATGCAACGGTTGCCTGGGTGAGTGCAGGGTGGTGGTGTGGTGGTGCACCTCTGCACTGTGCCCTGACAGCTGCTCAACGGATGTGGGGATGTCGGTGTGCACACCAGAAGCTATCAGCTCACACTGCTCAGCAGAAGGGTGGCTGCTTTGTCTCATGCAGACCGGCTCAACTATGTGACCAAGGCATGGCCATGCTGTTTGTTTTGGACTTGGTTGCCAGGGAACCATGATCTTAGCTGTGAAGAGGAAAAATGGAGGTAAGGAAGATGATAGCAAAGCAATTTCACCCCGCACATGCACCGAGGGCACTGAGCTCTTAGCCAGGTACTGCTAAGCAGCAGTGTGTTCTTGCATGTGTGGTGATTTAATAGGATATTGTGGGGCTTTTTCAGCCTCCTCTGTTTCCAGCCTAAAGGTGGCGTTATATTGCAGTTTGATTGCTAGGAATTACATGGACTTCTTTACTGAAGACACAGGTTAGTGAAAACTTATGCAAAAGGAAACAAAGAATTTGGTCAGTTAAAGTATATGGACCTTTCATTTTTGTGTAGTGGGAAGCCTGGGTGCATCAGAGGAGGGGAGTGGCTCCCATCTGCCAGTTACAGCGAGGATGCTGGTGCTGGTTGTCTCTTAGGGGTCCAAATTTTTGCACCATCAGTTATGAAAACTAAACAGCCTACGCAGCACTGTTACCTTCTGTGCTTTCTGCAGGCTGCTAGTGAGACCGTTTGAAGGTACATGCTTATCCTGGTCAAGAAGGTTTTTCTTCACCCTTTCACTACACAGAGGCTGCAGCTTGTCACAGCCTGAAGTGCTGTGCAACCACAGAAGCTACTGAGGAAAAGATGAAAAGGTGGTATGAAAGTAGGTGGATGTGCAGGTACGGCCCTTCTGCTGCAACAGCACTTGCTAGTGCTGCTCAGTGATGTTTGCTATAACCACAGGGTGCTGCATAGTGGTCAAAAACTTGTGAACAGGGAAAGGGAGAGTTGGATTTGGGTTCCCAGTGTTGGGGGGTGTGAGCGTGTGTCTAGTGCAGACTGTTGGTTTTGCTCCTTTACTAGCCTGGTGCTGGGTACAACTTAAGCAGCTGAGGCACCAGTCATCTTCCTTCGCACACCGTTACTGATCCAGCTCACGAGACAGCTCTAGTGTCTCAGTCGATATGGTGTCCCCGCGATCTGTTCTGGTAAGTCTTGTTCTTCTGCTTTGCTTCCCGCTGAGGTGTGAGCATGCTGTGGGCATGCACTATGTCACTGCAGCTGCCAGGCTGCAGTGCTGAGCCCGGCTGGCAGCAGGAGGGCTGCTATCCTCGACTGCATCCCTCTGTTACACTGTCAGTCACAGGGACAGAGGGATGATAAAATACACAGGCACAGGAATGCTTTTTTTTAAATGAATTTTTTTTAAGAAACTGCATACATCAGAGACAAACAATAATTTAAATACCATGCAGTTTCAGTATGTACAAAAACTAGGACATAGAGATCCAGTTTAATTTTTTTCTAGTTATTTACATCATTTTCATACAGCCATAATCTGTTAAATTACAATACTGGAAGAGCACGATTAACAGCCACCACACTCACTCCTATACAAAGACAAACTATATACATACACTTGGATATCAACTGGAAAATGCAACTGGTGCAGGAGTAACTGGGACACATGGGAACACAGGTAATGTGCCCATCACCTCCTCCTTGTTTACAGAAGTTGTTCCAAGCTCGAGCAGACCGAACACCTGGGAAAAATCTTTTGTCCCCTTTTTCTTTCCTGATATTCTTATTAGCCTAGTCATCTCCCATGGCTGTTTATACAAGGTGATTTTATATGCAGGCACGTTAGGGAGTTCCTCGTTCACGTGTAGCTGTGGGTTTCCATCTCACCCATCTATTTCTGTCAGTGCAAGCTTTTACTAGGCCTGTTGGGATTTCTCCCCCTCTGTGAGTTTGTAGTGTGTCCACAGCACAAACAGCACTGTAGAAATAATAAAGGGTGAGTATGGTGTCGAGTTGCAGTGATAACAGAGTGCTGTGATTAGATGGAAGTATTAGGCTGAAATATGTTTGTGTAATAGGCTCACTAAATTTTTCCAGTTAAACAGAAGTCTATAAAATTCCATTCCCCCCTTCCCTCTCCTCTTCCAGTAATGTCCACAGTGCGCACAAGGAATTGTCTAGACACAAAAGCTTGCCTGAGCCTGTCCCAGCAAACCTGCAGCCTGACACTTCAGCTTGCAAGTACATAACCAGAGGGTCGTAGTGTTGAGGAAAAGCTGCAACACTGACACCTTCTCCATTAGCCATAAACACATCACCAGGTCCCTCCTGGCGAGGGTGCAGGTGGGAGGGTGATGCCACCATCATGTTTCCTCACCACTGCTTTTTTTCAGACAATCAAAACTTTTCTCTAGACATTTTGGAGTAGCTTTTCCAACCCCCACCAACTCCCCAGCTCCCCCAGTTTCCACTTCATCTTTCCACAGGCTGTAGAACAGATGTCACAACACTTGCACATTTTAAGTACAAATAACCCATGAGGATTCAGCAGATTATAATCAAATGTTTTTCTTCCTTGACTCTAGAATATTATCTCCATTATCAGCCCGGAGATGGATGATCGGAATAGCCATTTTTGTTCTGCGTTGATTTTTCCATTCTCTAAACCTGATGTAATGTCTTTATTACTACTATTAATCTCCTCCTAATAGGAATGAGGCTGACTGGTGTTAACTGCAACATTAACAGAATCTTAGCAGGAACGCCATCATCATCTGTATGTCCTACATATATTCTAGGTTGAAGGGGGGAAGTCATGACTGTTTGTTTGTTGGTTTTGGGGTTTTTTCTTCACCCCAACAGAACACAGCTACTTTGCTGTGATAGAGATGGCTTCCACAGAAGAGAAGACAAGTGCTCAAGAAAACAGATTTTAAATAAAGGACTAGCTTTCCCCAGTGTGCCTGCAACTTCCCATGGATGCCAGAGGTGGGTATGCAAACCCAGTGTTCAGGTTGTTGAAGAATGCCTTGCCAAAGGTTGACTTTGCAAAATACCCAGAGTCACTGAATCTAAAACCAGATGAAGTGCCAGTGCTGTGATGCTTATTACAGTGCCAAACACTTTATATGGCTTCTTTCTCCTCTCCCTTCACCTTTTCAGTAATAAGCTCTACTTCCAATTTGGGAGAAATATGGCAGTGCTTCCACTGTGTCCTGGAGTCTGCTCAGCCAGGAGTTAACATAATTGAAAACAAAAGGAAAAGGCATTGCTGCAAGTAGCTGCCCTGGGGACAGCATGAATCCTGAGGCAGGCTGAGCACGACAACTCACCAAGTGGTCAGCAGGAACCTACTGTGAGCCATCCAGATGAAAGCAGGGTGCTGGGGAACGTCTGGCCCTCAACCAGGACTTGGCTGATACGTGCCTCAACCAGTGTCCTGGGGTTTATTTAGGCTACCAGACAGGCAGGCGTGGGCACTGCTGGGATCCATGCCCACAAGGGACAGCAACAGGCCCCAGACTGTCCACAGACTACCCTTTCCCCTGGGAACTCTCTTCCACCTCTTTCATCTTCATTTGAACCACAAAAATGAAGAAAAATAAAAAGAAAAAATTCTCACTTTTTCCTCCCACCAGCCTGCTGAGTCCTGTGATTTCTGTCACTGCTGCTCCTTTAAATGGCTTTCCTTCCCCTTTCACAGGGAATGTCTAAGCTAATGATGCCAGGGCAGGTATTAGATCCATACTGGGAACATGAGGGCTTGTTGCTCTTCAAAACAGTTATATTGCAGAGCCCTTTCCTAATACAATGTATGTGTAGGTCAAAAGCATAGGGATTTGTTTTCCTTTTTGAAAGCTGTGATGCAGTCTTGTTGTGTGTGCATGCATATGTGAGTGGGTTTAAAAACATGAACCCGAGGTCTTCATGAAAATTAACCCACAGCAGTGTGTTCCTGGCTGGTATGTAAGTGCTCTGTCTTTGCTGCACTGAGCTGATAACATTGCACATTAAAGATGAACTTGTATCTAAAGCAACTGTGAGCTGGTGATAGAGAAATCACTGTGTGTTTCTTTGGAAATCATTACCCGGTCTGGGAAGCGTATCACATCAGGCACCAGAAACCAGCTAGTTTTTACTTCCCGTGTAGCATCTTCCATCCTACAACATCCTACAAGCCAATTCTTAATAGCTGATAATGTACAGCATTGAAAGGATGGCCACAGATGAGAAGAGAAAGAAATGTTTTCATTTGTCTCTCTCGACGGAGATAAATCTGTGAGGTACCGAATACCATCACTAAATGTAAATGGAGTGCTTTAGCTGTACTGCCAGTGTTTGGGCAGGATAGGTGCCAAAGCAGGTCCTTTTGCTTTACTCCTTCTCCCAGAGGAATGAGGTGGAGGCCTTGGAAGAGGCAGGACTGTTGGCACTGTGCAGCAGCATTGGCCACTAAATGCTCAGGTGCAAGAGGCTTCTCAGCCCATGATCAGTGAAGGGCAATGTTAGCACATCATCAGGGGAGGTAGAGAGGGAGCACAGAGGGTGGGCAGGTACATGGAAGACAGTAAGAAAGGGAAAAAAAACCCAAACAGAATAATTAATAGGAATACTGTAGTAAAAAACTTTGGCCTCTCTGTTCAAACTGTCAAAACAAAATAGCTATTAGGGAAGAAAAAAAGGTGTCCTGAAGTAATAATCTGGAGCTTCTTAAAGTTGCTACAGTGCTTTGGGCCACTGACCCAAACCATGGCATAATAGTTGCTTGTATGAGCTGGAAATGATTTCTAGACAATGTCTACCCCAGCTTGCTGGCGTTACACTAGTTAAGGACTTGATTCTGGAAGGTGCTGGCCTAAGTTCAGAAATGCACTTGAATGTGTTCAGCTTCAATTAAGCCTGTCAGACATGTTGTTGAATTCAGTGAGGCTGTTTGCATGCTTACTTAGTGTTAAGCATGTGCTTAAGTTGGCAGGTAAACCAGGCCCAGAGTGACCCGCTCTCTGAGCTCCACTTGGTCAGTTTGTGTGCTAAACCACTATAATAAAAATGAATTAAAACCAAACCAGAACACTTCTGAATTGCTGTCCTTATGCCCCAGCTGTGGGTGCCAATGACAAGTCCCACCATCCATACCAATGCACCACACTCCTTTTGTTAGGCCAGGTAACACAGTCTGTCATGCTTTTCTCAATGTGAGTTTAGGATCAGTTCTTGAAACACCTGATACAGCAAGGATAGATATTGCTCACCGAATCCTCAGTTCCTTCTGTCGCATGTCCCTCTGCAGAGCTGGTGCGAATCCCAGCCTTGCTGCCAGATGTGCGCGTCGGCTCTTACACAGTCATGAAGCTTGGGTGTAAAAACGAACTACAAGCTGAGCGAATGCCATGCAGTGACCATGAAGAGATGGGTTTTGCTTGCCTGTCCTCAACATTCTTGTCATGTACTGCTGATGGGTTCACAACTGGGTTTAGAAAATCAGAGATGAAAAATAAACAGTTGGTAGAACTGAACCAGCCTTCAGTAGGGTGTCCTGTACTTTACAGCTGATGCCTTCTTCTGCTTGGGAGCCGAACAATGTGGATTCACTGGCCATAAACTTCTCCTGGGAAAGAAAAGCCTTTCTAGTCAGATGGTATTCACAGATGGGCTGGCCCATAGAGTAGTTTTGCTCCTTCACTGTCCCCATAAGGTGCTTGCAGCCTGAAAGGAGTGTTTGGTTTAAGTGCTGTAATGTCATAGGTGCTTATCTTTTGGAGACTTCACCCAGGCCAGTGCTTCCCTGAACACCATCTCAGGGCTCTCTAGAGTCGATGACAGAGGCTTGTCAGGATGAGGGGTGCCTGAAGACGAAATGGATGCACCACCAGCTGGGCTTGAACATGTATGGCAAATCCACATGCCAGGAAAGTCTTATACATAGATGCCAAGCCTTGGCACGATTCCCACCAGGGGTATTTTCTGTTACTGAAGCTTGAACCAGCAGGTCTGATGATGCTGCAGTACCCATCACATGTAAATACAATTTTTCTTTTTTTAATATTCATTTTTCTACTCTTCTTTTTTTTTTTTTTTTTTTAAAAGGCAGTTCAGAAGATTTACATTGTACGTAATGGGGAAGTGAATAATACCAGCACTTATGGTTCCTTATAGTTATGTTTTGAAGATGGCATAGTAGTCAGGTAGAATTGAACTGCTACGGTCTATGAAACCTAAAACACAAGTGGGGAGGGAAAAAGAGAAACAGTAAGATAATATCCTCACATGCATGTCGTGCATAAAGAAACCTGGAGAGCTAATTGCTACCGTGACACCATCAGGCAGCTCAATTCCTGCAGCACTGACATCAGCCATGCTGCACTGCGGACCCAGAACAGACACACACACTTCTTGGTCCTCACCAGTCTGACACACAGTTAAAGGCAGATGCTCTTTGCACCAAAACCTACCAAATACAGTAATATGCTTTGGGTCTCCCCTGTTAGATCCCCGAGTGAGTTATTTCAGACCAGCCACTCCTCCTGCAGACCACACCATGACTGACTCCAAAAAAATTGCCTGGTTTAGACAAACCTGATGCTCCTCAGCCAGAAAGATGTACATACAGTTCGTGTATGATTATTCCTTAGTGCTGGAGGCTGAAGAGGCAAGTAGTGCTAAAATGACCATGCTTTCTGCAAGTACACCCTGTGTCAGGAGCCATGGGCTTGTCAGCTCTGCAGAGGTTTTTTATTTAGGCTTTGATTTTTCACTCTATTATGAATTAATTAATGTGTCCCACTAGTAAAGCAACACTCACATTCTTTGCTCAGCTCATGCCACTGCTTAATGACATGAATAGCTCATTACCTTGCTAATGATTTTATAATGGTGATTTATCTAAGTTTGTTTAATGCAATTACTCTATTTTGTGTAAGCGTCCTTCTTTCAAGCGCATATTTCCCAAAGCCACTTCTCTAACCAGCAAGTCCTGCTGAACTTCAGGCAAGACCTTATTCCAATTTCTATTACATTAGCTATAGCCCTGAGCATGCCTGGCTCAGACATAGCGAGTCAAAGCCACTCAGCAGCTTTTGGATACAGTGGCACCTCAAAAGGGTCATGGCTCACCCCAGCACTGTGAGAGAAACAAATACTGCCCAGAAACCTGTGAAAGCCAAGCAGCCAGAGAGACTTCTGGAAAACTAAACCAATCATCTCTACGTTTGTGGGATGCTAAAGGCCTCATGGAAGTCAATGGAGCTGTCAGTTGCAGCTTGACTTCTTGTAGCAACACTGCTTTTAAAACAAAACAGCCTCATCCTTTCTGAATGTGTCACTGCTCTCCTGGAGGACTGAGCCAAATGTCCCCCAAAGGCTGAGTCACTGAGGTCAACAGATTCAGGCCAACTGCACACCCTAAAGCTTCTTCCAGTCTTTGTTGCTCGAAGGCAGCTGGCTTGTCTCCAGCAGCACTCTGTTACTGCAAACCCTGGTGCAACCACCCTAACACATGCTAGGAAGTAGACGGAAGATCGTTTCTGCAAGGGAATCTAAACATAGGGCAACCTGACCTTATTTCCAGATATCCTCATATATTTGCCAGCAGCCTTTACAAGAAGATACTCTGTGTGTTTCTTAAGAAGTGATCAGCATAAAATTTCCTGGCCTGTAGCCTGGATTCCTTTTAGAGTAACAGTGCCTTGAAAACAAATAATCAAGTGATCAGGTCCTGAGAAGCCTTCTGTGGATTCAGCAGAGTTTTTGGCTTCAGTTGGAAGCTCCCTGCTAAAAGGAGGAGGGCAGTGGGCTGTGGGGAGAACAAGGCAAGGTAGTTCCTGGGACCAGGGCTTCTAGAGATGAATGGTCCCCATGTGGGCCTCTGAATAAAAGCCTTTTCTTATGGATGGTGCAGGTTACCTATACACATTCTCCTTATATCCCACTTACAGTGTTGGCCTCCTCACATCATGTCTAATACTGGCTTACCTGTTGTGTTGCAAATTGACCAACCAATGGTCTATGGTGCCCTTTCACCCCTTTGCTCAAGGCCTCTTATTTGTGTGGTGTTTGGGTCTTGTTGGGAAGAATAGGACCTGCATGTGCTTAGCACACAGTAAGGAGCTTTGGAATTCAGAAGAATAGCTTATTTCCAAAATTTGTTAGTTTAAGTTTGCTATAAAATCGGGGAGTCTCAGAATTTGCAGTTGGCAATAAGTGTAGCTGAATTTAGAGAATCCTTCTAGAAAAGCGTATCTTGCCTACTTCAGTTCTTGCTGCCCCTTCAAAGTACTGTTATGATGTACAGTTCTTAATTATTTCATTCTGTACAGAAAAAACAAAGAGCATTAACAAGCATGAGTCAGATAAAAAAGCTGTGTTTGCGTGCACTTCCACGGATTACTGAAGTAACATGTTGCTGCAATTATGCAGAATTCCTTTGACGACAACGTGTTTTCACTTTACTTGCAGGGTTACACCAAGTCTATTGACATCTGGTCGGTTGGCTGCATTCTGGCGGAGATGCTCTCCAACAGACCCATCTTTCCAGGAAAACACTACCTTGACCAACTCAACCACATCCTTGGTAAGAGTCATGTATAATGGCATTTCCACATCCATCTGCCTCTCTACCAACAGGGCTGGGCTTGGTTGCTCCTCTTTTGCTCTCGTAGTTCAATGCAGGGAGCTGTAAGTGCATCACCTGGTCCCTGCAGTGATTTTTACCACAAATCATTGAGCTGCGGTGGCAGATAAAGGCTACTCAGCAATTTATTTACTGTATCAGCAGAGATGTTTTTAAAATAGAAAATAAAATTAAAAAGCTCAGATTAGGTCCAGGTCAAGGTGGTTTTTATGTTTCTATAGATACGCCACTTAACGGGTGTTTTAAACAGATTGCTGGTCATTAGAAACTTATGCATTTGTTTATTTACAAGAAGAAATAATTTAAACCTTTTTTATGAAGGTTTCTAAAAAAATTCCAAGTTATTCTGTATTGTTAAAGCATTTAGTCTGAAATCATCTTCCCTGCAGTTTTACTGTTGAGTTTTAGCATTTGTGATATAACTGTTTAATGCACTTTTCATGGAATGCAGCACTGTTTGTATTTATTTTAGGTATACTTGGATCCCCTTCCCAAGAAGATTTGAACTGTATAATAAATTTAAAGGCCAGAAACTACTTGCTTTCCCTACCACACAAAAATAAGGTACCATGGAACAGGCTGTTTCCAAACGCTGACCCCAAAGGTATTTTATGCTCTATTACATTGTATAAGAACATAATGACAGGGTAGGAGTTTTAAAACCACCGTAAGAATTTATCTGTATTGGAAACAGAATATGCAGCCCCTTAAAATGGCAGTATAAAACTAATAAAATCATAAACCAGCACGAAACCCTCATACTAGCTTATTTTTGTAAAGCAGTTATTAGTAACTCCAAGATTACGTGTTGATCTTTAACTGACAAGTGAAATGTAAATCCTAACTCCTGCTACTGTCTTTGAAAGCGCGATACATTACTCAGGGACTGAACATGGGCATTGGATTCTGACACAGGCACCAAACAAATCTTGGACTTTGTTTCTAAAATCAGATATGAGAGCACTGCTTATTGCTGGACTCGGTACAGTTTGCACAGACTGCATGTCAGCTCTGGATCAAACGGGATGATATCAGTCTAAGTGTGAAAGGTTAAAATTTAATGGGATTAAAAATTCCGTTATGATAAGTGGAGCAGAAGTTATAAAAGCAAGGCTGTAGTAAAGGGCAGATACGTTTTTGATTGGCCAGATAGCTGTTAACTTGGTTTTTGAATTCAACTTCATACAGTGTAAGGGTGGCTGTATTCACAGGACAGTGCCCTTTCACCTGCTCTGACACAATTCAGAAGTCACTTTTTTTTTGACTGATAAAATAATTTGCTCTCAGTGAGTACAATCAGGTACCGAACTACCACATAAAAGCTGATTTCTGCAGGTGGAGCTGTGTAGAGCTGATTAGCCCTGAGAGAAACAGCAGTGATTTATTCTGGTTTTGTAACAGTGCTCATCAATGTGAAAATTTCTGCCATGGGCTTCTGACAGCTCAGACTGTAGCAGTGCTGATACACGGAGCTGCTGGGGAGCATGCTGTTTGCATGACTTGTGCAGCGCCTTCCCATCTGCATCTTTGGAGTAGCGTTAGAGCAGTTTATGAAGGGGCTGTTTAGCAGTCACTGCAGTGAAAAGCACTGTGCATGATGTGCTGTGGCACAGTTTGAGCATGTGAGTTCCAGTCTTTGAGAACTGCATCACAATATTTCATGTTAGTGGCTGTGCAAGTTCGCAGCTTTTTCAAGCTACCATTGAACACAGTGGTGAAGTTCAGTCTGCTCTGCAGTGCTTGGTATACATCTCATCCTGGTGCAAAGCTACAACTGCTTTTCTACAGTAAAAAGCTTCTATTAAGGTTCTGTGTCATAGATTATGTGGTGAGGAGAAGGACTGGAATTTGGGATACTGCAGATATCTTTGGGCTTCTTTCTATAGTAATCATTCTGTTCTCTTTTCTTGGAAGAGGAGAATGTGTTACATCAGAGTTACTGCAGTTGTTCAGCTATTGTGATTTGTAACATTTGTCCAGAATTTCATCAGGCCTCACTGCTTTACTGGATCTTCAAGTTGTTTGTGAATTCTTTATGAGATGTCTCAAACACATTTTGCCTGAATCTCATGAATGTGGATGTATTTGCATCCTGGCTGGGGAGTGTGTCCTGGGCTGTTAGTTGCACTAGGACAGTTACTGTGATGGTCTAGAACTCCTAATGACTTCTGGATGACGTTTCCTTCAG
This sequence comes from Coracopsis vasa, assembly GCA_026283785.1. Lineage (NCBI taxonomy): Eukaryota > Metazoa > Chordata > Aves > Psittaciformes > Psittacidae > Coracopsis > Coracopsis vasa. The sequence continues at coordinate 33,546 of JANHGB010022682.1, forward strand.
TAAACAGCCGATTTTTCTTTTTTGGAATAAGCACATATTCTTGATTACTTACTTATTTCAGAAGAACTCTGTCTTTATTTGGATTTTTGGCACAAAGATTTGAGTGAAGCCCACAGACCAGATTGGGCCGAAGGCAGCTGTAGCCAGGGAATGAGGTGGGCAGGCAGAGGCCTGAGCTGCAGGAAGCAATGTGTTGCTTCTGTTACTGCTCCTACAGCTGGGGAACTCCAGATGTAAATTGAAATCAGACGAAAACTTGGGGTGAAGTGTATTTTCTGTGAAATATCGGTGTTTGTAACAATCTTATGCCTTGGGGTGTGTATTAAACTCTTGCTTACTTTTGTTTTTCCCTCTTAGCACTTGATTTGTTGGATAAAATGTTGACCTTTAATCCTCATAAGCGAATTGAAGTGGAACAAGCTTTAGCCCATCCATATCTGGAGCAGTATTATGATCCAAGCGATGAGGTAAAGACACTGTTAAAATGTCAATGTTAATTTGATGGTTTAACAGGTTATTTTCTTCATTAGTTTGTTAGTTTAAGGGCAGTGTTTCTGCTGCTTTAAGGGAGTTGAAGAATTAATTGCATCAATTTACCAAAACTTTGTATTTCTTGTTCCAATACAACATTTTGGAGGTGCAACACAATAAATAGAGGCTAAGGTGTACTCTCCTGAAAACGGAACTCCTCAGCTCACTATGGTCTTGCTTAATAATGTCTGAGATGGAGGGGAATCACTGAGTTCCCCATCAGATTACACATTTAAAAAACCCTGAATGTGAACTCACTGTGGTTTAGGATGCAAATCTGATGAGATTTCAGGTTACTTTTGGTACAGAAGTAGAGGAGGAGGAAAAAGGTAATTTTCCTTAAAGGACAGATATGTTTGTTCTGAGAAATACAAATGTTCCAGCTAATTTTTCTTCAGGTAGATACTAAATAATGAGCCTTTAAGAAATATTTTTAACTTGTGGTTGAAATTTGTGTTGCTGCTTACTATGGCTTGATTTAAAATGTGGTAAACTAATATATAAAACACACAAAGGACTAACAGCACGAGTTCTGCCTTGTAGACTGCACAGGATTAAGTACTTCTGTGAAGCGCATCTTCAGGTTTTTTTCCCCCATACAAGGAGTACATAAAATTAAACAGAACAGTAATATTAATATTAAAAAGCAATAACATTAGATC